>VZRE01002447.1:230477-243047 GCA_013396775.1 Cephalopterus ornatus | reverse complement strand
GCGGGACCCTCAGCGTCCGAGCGGAGCGCGGCCTCGGGCGGCGCTTCCGCACCGCGGGCTCGGGCGGCGCCGGGAACACGCCGTTCCCGGTCTCCCTCACGGGATCAGCCAGGGTGGAAAAGACCTCTGTGGCCGTGGAGTCCAGCCCTTCCGGCGCCGCGGGGGTCGGTGTGCGGCTCCCCGGCGCCCCTCGCCTGCTTCCCAGCCCGAATTCCGGTCATCTCCTTTTTTGTTTATTGTGTAACTTTCTCAAGTGACTCCGAGGCTCGTTGCGGTGTTTGAGTGCTCGCCGTGGTGCTCTGGGGCGCGGAGCTGCCCCACGCCCCCCGCTCAGGCTCGGCGTTGGCAGGTTGAGCAGTCCCGGGACGGACGGGGAGCATCCCGGGGGCGAGTCTGCATCCTGGCTCTCCTAAATCATCGAGTCACCGCTGCCTGGGCTTCTGCTGGCTCGCCGAGCGAGTGCCGACCCACGAAACTGTTAAGCTTGAGAGAATGAGTTTGAGTTTTTTGCCGTTACCGGGTATTTTTGAGACCACGCAGTAAAAGCCTCCGAGTAACTTGTGCGGGGTGGCTTGAGATGCTGAGAGTCCTGGAGAAGCCTTGCGTGTGAAAGAGGCCTTACGCGACGGCAGTTGCGGCGAGCCGTGTTCAGCCGGTTGTTGAGGCAAACAAAAGGGTAACCAGCGCTCCGGGAGATGCATTGTTGCGGAGGCTGAAGTAAACAATTGAAATATGTGTGGTTGGAAGTAATGGAAAAGTAGGAGCAGAAGTCCCAGAAGCTTTACGAAGTTTTGTTACAAGAGCGATGCTTGCAGCTTTATTTGGGTGCCGAGTGATGAATGAGCAAGCTGAAGGTTGCACCTGTGGAGAAATCTTCATCTCGAATGTTTTGATGCTGGAACACTCGGGGAGCAGTGGTGCTTGACCACATGGCATTTTACTGCTGCATTAAGGAGCTAGGGAAAGTACAAATTACGCTAATATTGAATATTAAAAAAGGATGACTAGCTGAGGAAGCTGAGACATCTCTTTGTTACTGTGACAAGTGGCTGGTTTATATCATCCCATCCCGAGGTAGCTGCATCAAGCATGTGAGGAGATGCCGACACAATAAATCTGCTTTTCCTTATTAAGGGGCAGATGAGACACTTGTTCTGAGTAGAGGCAAAACAGCTTGATATCTAAGGGTAGCAGTGCTGTTCTGATGAATGCTTTATTATTTGATGAGAATGGAAGTGGACAGTTGGAGTTGTGCTGATGGAGAGAGGGTTGTATTCCTGACTGTCACTGCTTTACTCTGTTCCTTAGGTTATCCATGTTTTAAAATACGTATGATCACTAAAGTGGTATTGAAGCCTACTTATGCTTTTTATAAGGCAGTCTCTGAGCTTCTGGTAAATGGGTGGGTTACTTTTCCCTTCCTGTCCGATGAGGAAATTGCCTACTATGTAATTATTTGGTCTGATGCTTGGTGGTAAAATCAATTGCTGTGCCACTGCTCAAGTATTCCAGATACATTTATTCATTCTTAAATTGACTAAATCATAAAATATATCAATGTAGGTATTTTAAACTAATAAGCACCATTATCAGTATTCCAGTTAGAAGCTTCAGTCTACAATCAATAACTTTGTTAAAAGTTTAACCTGTAGTTTTTTTCTATAGTGTTGCTTTTCTAACTGAATGTAAACGTTAAGAAAAAAAAATATCTGGAGTCTGCCCTATTACAGTTTGTAGTAGCTTTTAACCTCTAGTTAAAAGTGGTAAGGATAAAATTTCATAAATTACGTAATTCAGTTTTTGATGTTTGAAACCACGTTGTTTGATTCGTAGGACAGAACACGTTGCCTACAAATACATACAGCTGGTATATTTCTGAGCCTCTCATGATACAGCTCCCGACTGGATCCTTGTGGGAGGGAACTATTTATAGCTGTCCATTCATTGAGATTGTCATGCAAGAATGCTTTTGATGCATTCCCTGGAAGCAATGGTTTTATAAGTGAAAGAGGTGACTTTTCATTTATAAGGAAATACTGGATTCCTTGCAGAGAAGTTGGACACACGTTTTCTGTTGGGAAGTATCCCAGTTAAATTCCAGCTATGACTGATTTTGTTCTGTACAAAGTTCATGGGAAGTTGCCTGCTGTGATCTCTGACTCTGTTTTTTTTGTTTGCTTGTTTGTTTAATAGTAAATTCCTTATTTATGCCTGCCTGCTGCTCTTCTCGGTGTTGCTCTCTCTACGTCTGGATGACAAAATTCAGTGGAGTTACTGGGCCGTGTTTGCTCCAATATGGCTGTGGAAGTTGATGGTGATTGTTGGTGCCTCGGTGGGAACAGGAGTATGGGCTCGGAACCCACAGTACCGGTAAGCTGAGGATGTTTATTTGGCAGAACAGAGGGAACATCATGTATGCTCTGTACTGAATTCAGTTCATAAATGGGTTTTTTAACAGCCTAAGAGCATCTAGAACATTTGTTTCCACCATTTTAAAAATAATTATCATCAACTTACCAAGTGTCTTGGAATGTTTGCAGGATAGTGTGCTTTCTTTTTGGCAAGTAAATTGAATGCTTCCTTATCCTCTCTTCAGAGCAGAAGGAGAAACCTGTGTGGAGTTCAAAGCTATGTTAATTGCAGTAGGCATCCACCTGCTACTGCTGATGTTTGAAGTCCTGGTGTGTGACAGGATCGAAAGAGGAACCCATTTCTGGCTTCTGGTCTTCATGCCATTGTTCTTTGTGTCTCCAGTGTCGGTTGCAGCTTGTGTGTGGGGATTCCGACACGACAGGTCCCTGGAGGTGAGGCTTCATTTGCGGTGTGTAAAACTCGTGGCAATGCAGGACCAATTAATTCTGTGACAGTTTGACTCTCAGAAAAGTGTGATATGGAGGACTGCATCAGCCCAGTTAATTGTTTGCACTCACCTGCAAGTGTGAATGAAAATCATCATCAGGAATAATATAACTTCGTCTAGTATCTTCTAATTTTTTTCAACCAGCAAATGGCAGCATGTTTTGAACCTGCCTTTTTATTATTGTGTGTTAAAAGAACTCGCCAGGAACTCTGCAGTACGGACTAGTACTGGACACTTACATGGAAACAACTGAACACAATTCCACTGCTAGCAAGGCCAGTTCCTAGGCAGAACTGAATTTCTACAGCTCTTGGTAATCAGAGCTGAAAATGCCTTAATTTCCCAATCTCTGTGTTTAATCTTTAATTTGGGAAGGTGGACGGTAGGCATAAAACAGTAGGGTTTTGTTTTCTGCCTCTGTCTTCTCAAACTCCTTTTGATTTTGGAAGGATTCTCAAGATATTCCCACAGTTGTGGCGTTTTGTAATGAACTTAGAATTCTTATTGAATTTATTTTGTTTAAGGAATGTTGTTTTGCTGTGTCCTCAAACTACCCCATGACAATTAAAAAATCTGATTTTTAGATGAGGTTCAGCTTTTTCAGGTATTTTAATTTCAAGGGACTGTAACATTAGCATAGGGTGAGTTTATCACTAGAGAGAAACATTTATGGTAAGTGATTGTTAGGATGGCTGGTAAACTGGTATTTTAAGTTGCTCATTTTAAAACAGTTGCCTATAGAATTTTATTTTCCGGGGGTCTATTCACAGTTAACCATTCCTAAAAGTAAAATTTGTGTAGAAGTACTTGCCTTCTACTGGATGATGCTTGATTGCCCATTGATTTACAGATGACTGCACAGCTGCTAAGTACTGGCAGAAAAAAGTGGAATCCATAAAAGGCAACAGCTGTCTCTACTCATTTTTATAATGTTTTTTCTTTAGTCTTTTATCATCTTCAGTTAGTGCTGTTCTACTTTCTTTTCTTTTTATTCCGTGAAGATTTTATTATTTCCCTTTGATTTGCTAGAAACATAAGAGGAGCCTGTCTTTAATCCAGGACATTAATTTTTGACATGAGTAATCAAAGTAGTTGTTAATTTATTATTATTTTCGGAAGTATTTAATCTGAAGTATTGTCTGCTCATTCCTCTTCTGCAGCTGATTAGGCGATACAATGGTGGGGTTTTGTCTCTGTAGCATGGTGGGCTCAGAAGAAGCATCCTTTTATGTGTTACATCATTTTTATAGTCAATAAAGCATCATTTATTTAAAGCATACTGAATTCATTACATTGTGAGCCTAGCCAGTGCAAATATCCATGCACTTGAGCTCATATATTAACTTGATTCTAAAAATTTATAGCAATTGATCCTCTGAGCTTTATACTTTTCTCTTTGGTCTTGCAGCTTTCAAGTTTCTTGGTCTTATGCCTGAGTGTGAGGGGTTTTGGGTGGTTTATTCTTTTGAGAAAGCCACTGTTTTTAAATCTGTTTTCCAGTCTTTTTAAAGTAATGTGTAGTTCAACAGTGGAGACTTTGGTGTGGTCTCTGAAGAAGGCAAGTGCCTGCTGCTTGTTGGATTTTTGACTCCTTGCACTGTGGCTTCCAAAGACATTTTATCCAGATCACAGAACTACACAGTCGTGTCAGTGAAAAGTAGCATTTAGTGTCTGTCCTCTAGAAATAGTACATTTTAAAGATGCCTTACCCAACTACATATTTTTCCATTGTATAATGGATAATGTTTCTAACTTATACTCAAGAGCTTCAGTTAGTCTTTTCAGCTAATAATCGGCTAATAGTCATTGAAATCCCTACCCATGTAGGGTTGCCCATAAGCCATAGAACCGGAACCTTACCAAGTCTGATGGTGTTTTATGGTTTCACTTTGTTCAAGCTAGACACAAACTTTTTTTTAAAAGTAAAATGAAGGGTTGTTTCTCATAGTGGCAAGTGGGACTCACAAAAAGCTTCCATTAACATTTTAATGAGAAGTATTGCTTTCCTCTATTGCTGCAAACCTCGCATCTTCAGTGTCATTTAAAATATCTCTCAATTATACAGTAAATGATTGAATTTGGATATCATCTTCCAGTATTATATGTATTTCTTCCCCCGCCCCAGATAGAGCTGGTGCTTTTAAACTGGACTGTTGGTGGTTCTGTCCATTACTGAATCTACTAAACAATATCTTCAAAGATTAATTTTGTTAATTTTAAGGTGAAGGTCTTTTTACTACTTAATTCTAGCAGTATTTCTTATATGAAGTTGTTTTCTGATGCTTTGCTTTTTTCAGTCTCATTAGTTAGGCTTTTCTCTAATCACTCTACATGTTGCAGGTAGTACTTTTTATTTATTTATTTATTTTAAATACCCTGAAGGTCATTTTTGGAAGCAGCTGACGCTACAGTTATTGAGTTGGGATCACACCCTCATGAATTCAGGGATGCTTAGTAATAGCTAATGTAAATGAAGTGTAATTTTCATTTTGCAGTGTCGTTTGACAGATTCCTTGGTTATCTTGGAAATACCTTTATCATGCTAAGAGTTTACTAATGTTTTTTTCTTTTTTAGCTGGAAATCTTGTGTTCAGTCAATATTCTACAGTTCATATTTATTGCACTCAGACTAGACGAGATCATCAGATGGCCGTGGCTTGTATGTAACGAGTGTTTTCTTCTTATCTTTGTTTAAATGCTGAATCTCATAAAGATATTTACTCTAGGGCACAGTTAATATGTGATTAGTCCAGGATAACATTTTTGCTTGCTGAGCAATCCTTCGCTGAAGGTCTGGTATTTCATTCAGTGGTCATGGTAATTGGAGGCTGTTCTTTGGCCATTTCACCCTCTGAGGGAGAGGAATGTGCCATCAACTGCAGTTAATCTCTGAGCAGTAGCTGAAAGAGAAATCCTAACCAAAGTTTTCAAAGAGAACAGTAAACTAGCCACTAAAATGATTGGTGAGTTACAGAATGTGTTGGTAAATACGGTGTGGCAAATAACTAGTTTTATGTGTTGTGTTACCATGCATCTAAGTCCATTGACTGTGCAAATGGTCACTGTAAATTGCTGAGATGTCCTGTCCCAAGTGCCTTTAGAATACAAAAGCGCTGTTTCTGTGTCCGGATTTTTGTAAACTACCATAAAACCAACAATCTGGTGTGGTTATGTCTGTCCTTTCTCTTTTCGAAAAAATTTGAGAAAGGATTGAAACCCTTCCAAATAAGGTGACCACTGTAGGAAATACTTACTAAAATCAGTTTCAATTTGAGCTCACGTAAAATCACAGAAGTCTTACTAAAGTTGAGCTACATTGACTTAATTTTGAATTGTTTCATCTTCGTGGGGTTCAGAAAGCTGGGGAACCCCAGAGAACTGATATGGCTCAGAACAGCACGCTTGAATTTGATGCTCTTCCATTAGAGATTATATCAGTTAAAGACTTAAATTCCTTTTTCTTGTTCAGAATTAACATGTAGACTTGATTTATTTAAAAAAACACACCTGAAACAAATCAAATCTCTCTCTCCCTCAGGTTGTTTGTGTTCCATTGTGGATCTTGATGTCCTTCCTGTGCCTGGTAGTGCTCTATTACATTGTGTGGTCCGTTCTGTTCCTGCGCTCCATGGATGTGATTGCTGAGCAGAGGAGGACACACATCACGATGGCTGTCAGCTGGATGACGATTGTAGTTCCACTGCTCACATTTGAGGTTGGAAAAGCACAATGACTTTGATGCGTCTTGTTCTTTTTTTCAGGGAGTGATGAATATTGGGTTTTTTAACTTACTGAAATGAGAATGCTGCTTTTTTGTTTTAGAATAAAATACTAACACAAATGTGTTCTTTAAAGCTTTTTTGAGTAAAATCTGCATTGCATTGGAACTGTAACTACATGCTTCTGTGGAGGCCATTTTTCCCCCACAGATGTGTGAAGTTAAAGATCCGAAATCGGCATATGCTTTAAGCAGTTTGAAAGTGAGTATTGCAGTTAAACTGACACCGTTTTGTTTTTTGCCATTTAGATCTTGCTAGTACACAGACTGGATGGGCATAATTCTTTTTCCTTCATACCCATATTTGTTCCTCTCTGGCTTTCACTGATAACATTAATGGCAACAACATTTGGACAGAAAGGAGGAAATCATTGTAAGTATTTAAAAATCCTGGAAACAGATTGAAAATCAGTGCTTAAATGTATTTCATTAAGATTTGTATTTTCAAAAAGGGCTTTTCTATATATATTCTTATGAAATAATTCACGTGTCTGTTAGACTGTTTTCAGGTGATTGCAGTAAGTTTTCAGTGCTTACAGTGTCATCCCATGTGGCACTGTTTGCTTTGATTGAGATGCAGAGTACTTTGAGTTTTTTCTCTGTACTGATGTGACCTGACACTGTGTAACGTGTGAAAGGAAATGGATTCTTGCTGTGGTAGTAAAACTAATTTATAGAGATGGATATACACACAGGCAAGTGTGTGCAAATGCATGTGCACGTTCTGTGTGTATATCTGTGTGTATGTAACCTGAACTGTAATGTTATGATAGGGGTGAGGAACACTGAGAAGCAGCACTAACAACTTTTATATTATTCACATGCAAACAATCAAGAGAACTTCAATGAGATTGCATAGTCTGCCTGCTTAATTACGTGTTCGTTCTGTTCTGCAATAACATGAAATAAATTTCTCTTTTTCTTTAGGGTGGTTTGGAATTCGCAAAGACTTTTGCCAGTTCCTACTTGAAATTTTCCCATTCTTACGAGAATATGGAAATATTTCTTATGATCTTCATCATGAAGATAATGAGGAGACAGAAGAAACACCACTGCCTGAACCACCAAAAATTGCACCAATGTTTCGAAAAAAGACTGGAGTGGTCATTACACAGAGTCCTGGAAAATATGTGATTCCACCTCCCAAGTTAAACATTGATATGCCAGATTAAGATGACAGTATCATATTAAACTTGAACTGGTCATCAGCAGACAAATGTATTTCATCTCATGCCTTGTCCCAATTCCTTTAAAATAGGTATTGCTGAATCAGTGGCTTGGATTACACAAATCAGAGATCTCGAAGATAATCCGAGAGCTTTTGCAGAGAATTGTGGTTGTCTAATTTGTGAACCTTCCTAACGGGTTGGTTGCACGCTTGCCTGTATAGTATTTATATGAACATTTTTAGCAGTGTAATATATTGTTTAAAAGTCTTGTTGTGTACAGTATAAGTATTATCTAAAAGTATTTTTTTAAAAACCCTGTATGAAATGCCTATGCTATTCCAGGTGTCTTTTAGGTCCTAAATATACACTTGATTTTTGTGTCTCTTTTAAATGCTTTGGGGATGCCTTAGCATAGTACCTCTTTACTACTTTTTCTGTTCGGCCACAATCATTGTGTCGACCACAGAGGCATGAGAGTGTTGCTCTTCTCAGGCAACGCTGGAAAGCTTTTTTGGGGGCGGGGGGAGAAGTATGGCAACTTACATGTTGCTTTTGAGTCAGCCATGTAAATTTTCATGTAAGTATTTAAACTTTTGCACTGGCTTGGGAGTCACATGTTGCTTTTGTTATTTTTCCAGTTTCACACTTTGATTCTTTCCAAGCAGCATGTACACCATTCTCCCACTAGATTGGCTGTTTGATAAGCTGTTCCTCATTGCATTGTGTGCAGTCTGTGCCAGAAACGTTTGTTGTAGGTCTCACAGCTGTTGGTTAGGTATAAATATCATAGCTTGGTCTTCATTACCAACTTTGTGTTGGTTGGTGTAAATGATTAAACTTTTCAAGATAGGAACTCATTGGTGTTGCTATAGCATTTTCTTGTCTGAAGAAACACCTGCTTTGACAGTGTCTTGGGCTTACAGGTTCTTTTGAGAAACTGAGTCTATGAAATCTATAGTCCTGTGTTTAAGTAACGCCCAGTTTCGGTAGTTTAAATACCATATGTTATTAAATACCATAGGTTATGTTTCCTTAGTGTTTGCATGGCAATAAGAGCAGGGAGTGTATGGACATTTTTGCATGTGTGCAAAGTGCACACCTGGAAAACTTGGATGTGGTGCTTCCATTCTTGGTGCTGCAGAGGTCCCTCGTCCTGCCTGTGGACCAGCTACTCTCTGAAACCCAGCCCAGCACTGTCCTATCTCACACCTTATATTTTGTTGCAGTTTTATTTCCTCTGTTGCTCGAGTTAAAAAAAAAAAAAATCTGTAAATGAAAACCAACAAGTGGTATTTAAACCTTGCTGCTGCTGTTTCATGTCACTGGGATACTGGATGCTGCTCTGATGGCACGGCAGCACAGCATGGGTGTCTTAGTGATGGCTGAGAATTTTCCCTTGGGATTCTCAGTCACTTCCCTTTCAGCTGGCTGTCTGCAGGGCCGTCTGGCTGCTAAGGTAAATGGCTTCAACTGAAAAATTTGCTCAAACCAAGAAAAAAGAATTTAAAATGGAGCTTTCCTCATCAGAAACTTCATGTGATTCTCTTCTGGCCAATGGAGTTGAGTCAAGCTTGACTTCGTCCAGCATGTGACAGAAGAGCAGCTAGTGACACTGCCTTTGGATCTCCAGTAGAAGGAAGGTCTCCACAAACTTCAGCTGAGCACCACTGGTCAAGAAGAGAGCGTCTGAACTCACCTGAGGAGAGCTCTAGCCAAAGCAATGCCTCCACTTAGCTCAGCTTTCCAAAGCAGTTCTGGGATGGTGTTGAGAGCGACTGGTTTGAGTCCCTTTGGTGGGGTGACAAGGGAAAGTGTGTAGTAATTCATGAAGAATTGCTCAAAGGAACGGTGGTGCAGGAACTTGCCAGCAGGAGGAATGGCCAGGGAGGTACGTTGGGTCCTCTGTGTGCAAACTAACTCAGAATATTCTGACAGGACAGATTGGTGTTCCAATGAAATAAGCCTTTACTACATGGGAGATGAGGATGGCAGTAAACTTTTGTGACTATTATTAGTTCCTCTACTCCTGAGGTACCATTTCTTAGTAACAGAAATGCTGATAGAATATACACTGGTTATTTCCGAGTACTTTAAACACCTAAATGAAAATATATTCTCAGTGGGATTTTTTTTTTTGAATTTGCTATGTGTCTTGCTGTACCAGATGTGCAGTTTTCATGTAGCATTGGCTGAAGGTATGTGTCAGCATCATAGAGCTGCTTACATGTTCATTCCATGCTAAAGTGGGTGACAGTGGTGGTTGGGTTTCTAGATCAGTTTGTATGTTTTTGAAAGATTACTGGTATTTTTCACCTTAAATGAGAGAAAGAAATGTAATACTTGCTTCATTTTTAACAAGCACCTTCTTTCTCATAATGGCCTTGCTACAGTTTCTGTCAGGTCACAGAGCTGGATCCTTCGTATGTGCATCTTGTGTACTTCCCTGGGAGTGAAAACAATCTGTCTGTAAGACAGATGCCCTAGTAATGATGGCAGCACTATTTTCCTATAATCAGAGATGCAAGCATCATATAATAGGGTTTTATTTACATTTTAAATTGGCACACAATACAAAATGATGTGTTTAAAAAAAATGGCATTTTACTTAGTTGTTTACATAGGAAAAAAATCTAGAAAAAACATTAATAATTTCCAGTAATGGTCATAAAAATCACATCTTGCTTGTTTTGCCTCAGAAGAGCAGTTCTTCAAATGTATTTGCCATTTCAGTCAGTTTTGGAAGGGAATCCTAAACAAGATGCTGACTTTCAAATTACAAGTTTGCTTTTAGGCAGGAAAAACAATAGTAAGGGGCAACACCTACACTTCTGAAGGGATCAGTTCTTCGGGGATGTCCACCTGCCACACACCTGTTCTCCCTCTGGCAGGAATTGGTTCCAGGAGCCATCTTGGATTTGAAACAACAGTCAAGTATTTCTGTTCTAGATTACTGAGGACAGCTTTGTTTTCCAGCTCCAGAATCTCTTCAGGAGGCAGGTTTTCTGGATACAGTGATGTCTCTCCAACGTCAACTAATCCTGTATTGTAAAATAAAAATACAAAATTAGTTGCCTGTTTGATCTCCAAGAGAAAAGTTTTCCAGCAGTTGCCCTCCCTGAGGACACACAGAACAGCCGCTTTGTTACCAGAGGCACACTCAGAGGGATGCACACCTCCAGCCTGTGCCTTTTGCTGCAGAAGATGGCCCAGGTGACTGACCTCAGATGGGTGAAAAACAGGAGAAGCACCCAGTTATAATCACCACAACTCAGTGATATTCTGTGAAAAGCAGCCTGCATCTAAGGAGATACAGCTGCTACCAAAAATCCTGAGCTATATTTGGCCTTGAAACAGATTCATTAAAGCATAAGACTCTGCTCCTCTCAGGACAGTATTCTATTAACATTTTAAAATCATTAAGCTATACAGAAATTCCTGCTGTCTGGAAGCCTTTTCATGTCACAGAGGGGAATTTCTATATTGTTTAATGATTAAAAATGTTAAATAAAGAGGAAAGAAGCTTCGATACCTACTCCACAACTGAGCATGCAATCTATGCCAAGGTTCCACATCTGCACAGTATGTAGGACCTACAGTTTTAAACACTGAAGAACCACAACAATTTTTCAGTGTGATAGAAGTAATTTGTTGTGCCAGAATAGCTACAACTATTCAAATGACAATGAAAGACAGGTGGTTTAGCAAATATACCAACGCAGAAACAGTGCAAAATGACTGCTGGATAAAAAGTTTGTAAGTGTACAGTGCAGCAACATCCACTGTATGCCAGCACACTGTACACAATGAACCATCACTCCATCCTGACTGTGTTACAAACTTCTTCACTGCCCAAATACTGTGTTTCAGTAAAACTGAAATAGGATTTATGTAATTACTTATGTAATACTCTAAAATGACATGCAGAGCGCTGCATGAGTACTGCAAGAGTTCCTAAGCTCAAAATGCAGAAAGCGTGGAATTGACACTTATCTTGAAACAAAATAGTGTGCAACCTATGTTATCTTACTGCATGACCAGTTAGCACAGATCCATTTATGTCTTACACAGACTTCAGAGTTGTAGCCTGAAGTTTTAAGTGAGTGTTTTTAGAAGACAGAGGCCTGACTAAAATTCTTCAACCTAAAGGTCAAAGATACCTCACATTTCCAACACAACGAAATAGCACAAATTTTACTGACAACTTCTCTTGCTGCCCTCGGCCTATAGAAACTGAAATAGACCCGACATCCCCATCACAATTCAGGCTCCACTCCTTCAGAGTCCTAAAAAAATGTCATAATGAGCACAACCACGTGAAGCACATGTGTATTTGAATGTTAAGAAACTGAAAGCTTCCTTGGAAAATAAAACCTCAGGTTGCTTACCTGCAATAACTCCTCTGCCGAATTTTTCCCCTTCATCCAACAAATCCTGCACTTGTTTTGGTGTCATACCAAACCTATTCAAAAGAATGTCTCTCCATGATTCATCTTCCCAGTCCTTAACAGCGATATGAATAGCAATGGTGCAGTTCTTGTAGCCTGCTAGCAAGGGACGCCAGCGAGTCTCCACCGTTTTGATCTGGTTCAGAAGCAACCCCGCGTAGGGCTGTCGGAAGGAAAGGCACCCGAATTTCATCGCGCTGCCGGCATCAGAGCCCGGTTATTTCCTGTAAGCACACAGACGGCCGGAGATGAGTCCCTGCGAGCGGCCGCTGCCCGTGACCAGCTCCCGGCCGCGGAGCCGCGCGGCCTCCCCGGGGG
>VZRE01002447.1:52736-226618 GCA_013396775.1 Cephalopterus ornatus | reverse complement strand
TAAATGTCCTTGGTACTACACAATGTGTTAGACATCCCTAAACGTTCATTACTCCCAACACATGCAATGTCCTGCCTTGTCCCTTTTACGTTAGATCTTGCTGCTGAATTTTCTGTGTATTTGAACTGGACTTAGGTTGTGAGCATGGGACAGGCCAGGTCTGCTGGTGAGTTTTATCTGCTTGGTGATTTATTTCCAGACTTACAGGTTGCCAATATTCAGAGACCATGCTGGTCTTTCTGCTTTTCTGAAGGTTAAAAGAAGGTTGTAGCTATAGGCTGAACCCCAAGCTAACTGATTTAGAAACATCTTGTGTAGCTCTCTGTAGCAATCTTTTTTGATTGAGATACGTGGCTCCATGCTGAGGTAATCTGCAGGGGAAGGAGAGCTTGTAGTAATGAGCTCTCCTTCCCCTGCTGATTATTATGTCCAATCCACAGGCAAGTCTACAGTATGTGGCTGCATAAAACATTTTAAAAGATAAGACTGATCAACACCTTTTTATGGCCATGAGTCCACAAGCAGGGTTCATGCCCTCTGAAATGCTGAAAACTACTTTTAAATTAATCTTCACTCTTGCCATAAAGGGAGTAGGTTTCCTTACTTCATCTAATTGATGCTGTCTGTCCAGTTTTATAATTATTAGGTTTTAATCTGTTTTCAGATGCAAGGTGTTACTGCAAGTTTTAAAAAATCATTTAGAGCTATTTCTAATAGATGGAAAGTTTGCACTATTAAAGTAAAATACGAACAACTTCCTTAGTTTCCTTTGTAAAATCTACTTTATATGACAGTTACAATGCTTAGGAATTTTTCGACCATTTCTACTGTGTTTGGCTAAGTACCTTTTCATTCCATCTAATCAGGAGACACTTAAAGGAAGAAGAGAAAATGAAAGACCTCACCATTTTGAATTAACCACAAAAGATATTCCTGACAAGAACTACAAAAAAAGATTCATGTGCAGAAGCAAATGCATTTTCTAACTGGACCTTATGTTCTTTAATAACTATTACTTTTTGACTACTGATAAAGCACTAACAGAAATGGCAAATGCTGTTTTCCTCTGAATTATCTTCTTCTCTGAGCATCTTCCCTGAGAGAAATGCCTCCACAGCAGGGGTCAGTTCAGTTCTGTTTGTTCTTGGCTTTTTTGGTTGGGGCTTTTCAGTGGGAAGGTTTTTTTGAGTTGTGTTTTGGGGGATTTTTTGGTCCTTTTGTTTGGTTGGTTTTGGATTATTTATGTCTGTATAATCTGTGTTAGAGAAGGTACCAATGAATAGGTTGTTATGTTGCTGGGAAGGATATTATTAAAGAATTTAAGGAAGATGTTGCTTCTAGCTGATGCAGGTTGTTTTTCTATTCTTACTGTCTAAAATATTTGAGATAAAATGGAAACTTATGAAACAGAGGTGCATAAAGGTGTCTGTGTAGAGTTGATGGCATCTTTATGATTGTGATGATTAGAGAAGTGTAGAAAAGCCAAATCTAGAACCGATTGGTTTGATGTGCCAAAACTGGTTTTGGCATTCTGCATAAGATTTAAAAATAGTTAACTTCTGGCTTGCTCTTCCTAAAAATACTAGTATTCCTAATATTACTTCAGTGATTTTTCTGGCCTTCGCTGCAGTAATAACTGTTTGTTATCATTAGTTTTATATATTCTTATATATATATGTATTGAAATTTTAGGTAGACCATATATTTCGAGGTACACTATCCCATACTTTCTCCATTTTTGTTTGTTTGTTTTGATTTTTGTTTAGTTTTTTTTTTTGTTTGGTTGTTTTCAGGAACTTTTTGCATATATTGGACTTAAATGCTCTCTTAATTGTCAGGTGTCTTGATTTTCCACTTCCTTATTGTCCCCATTAGCAAATACAATGTATTTTCATCACATGCCTAATTTGATGAAGGGTCACACTTCCTTAGGCATACTTGCCAAGAGAAAGCAGTCTGCTATCAGTTATTTCTACAGTGTTAATCTAAACGTACCTTGCAGTACTCCCCATATTGTGTTTTAATCATTAATAAAGATGTCAAACGAGCCTTATTTCTCAGCAAGCAGAAATAAAAAATAAAATTGGGGCCGATTTTATGCCCAATCTGAGCATATCTTAATTATCAAAGCAGGTTTGAATTGAGGACTTATATCCCCCTCATTGCAAAGTAGCTCCGTGAAGTGCCCTGTAGCCTGTCCGGGCTGTCCCTGGGTGGCGCCCGGACCCACCGAACAGTCCCCGCGGGTCCCCAGCTTTCCAAACACCCTCCTTCGGCCCTCCTTTAACCACTTGCTCTGCTTCTCGGAGACACTTGGAGACACCGGGTGAGAAATAGTGGTGATGAGAAGAGGGACAACAGATTATGTTAGTAGTACGAGCTGTCATTTGCTTGAAAAATCAACTGGGAAGTATCTCATGTAGGTAACTGAATTTCTTTATGTTAAAGGGAGGGAGGATGCTGACACGTTGTGCAGTGCAATAGTCTGTGGCACAGTTGTGCTTTATTTGAGTAGCAAATAACTGCTGTTGTCTGTATAGGGCTTCATGTTACTACATGCTTAATTTAGATCTAATTTGGTTTCCTACTCCCAGCTCCCATCCTAATCCCACTTTACCACCATTACTACAACTCTTCTGCAGCTCCTGCATTGTTTTGTTAGCCCTTAAGTTCAAACACCTGTGGGGTAACTGTAAGTCCTGCTTCTCAGGCATGCTGAGATTAAGCAAAAGGATTTAACCTATTGGTCTGAAGAGCCACATAATTGATGTGGAGGACCACACTGTGTGATCATTTGATAAACGGTTTGTCTTCATACTCAAAATCAGAAAAGCATGCCAGTTCTTCTTTGGGGTAGAGGGCAATAGGGATTTAATCATGAGGAAAAAAGTTTTGTTAAAGGGAGAAGAAACCTTATGTCTCGGAGATACCTGACAGCAAACTAGGAGCAGGTGTTCTGGATAAAGAGGAGTTGTGAGTATTTTACAGTTAGTGTTTTATTGAGAGTAGAGGTTAAGCTGAAAGGCAACTTCATGTCCCAATCCTACAGGTTATTTGTAAAGAAAGAGGGAGTCAGGACCGTGTGGCCCCCCTCTGGAAGTGTCTTTACTTTCTTGTGAGCATCTGCTTGCATGAGGAATATATAAGTAAACGAGCAATAATAATCCTCTGTGGCATTTAAACATCTGGAGTACTTGAATTCAAAGTGAGCATAGAATTCACTAGAGTTAAAACGAAATTCAGTTAAATCTGTTCAAAGCCTGAAAATAGCAGTTCTAGGTATAAATATTTAAATCTGCTTGAAGTCTGATTTATCAATTTTGGCAGTGTTGGAGACAGTAGAGCCTGCAGTGTTTTTAGTGCCTGTGAAAAGGGCACAGGGCAAATGAAGCGTAACAAAGTTTTGCAACTCTTGATTCCCATATATAAATTATTTCTATGTCCAGTGCTTAAAGTCTAAACCCACAACAGTTTTTAACCTCAGGAACTGTGGAGTCATGTTGATGAGAAAGAGAGGGACTGCGAAGCCACCGCAGTATTTACTTATTTGCCATCTGCGAAATATTGTGTTGCTGTTTAAAATAGTTATACAATATATCACGAGCTATCAGAAACATTGTCACCCATACAGTGTGTTCTGCATCCTAAGGAACTTGTTGCTGTAGTTTAGTCTATTTGTTTTGTTAAATGCTTGCTTCCATTTTAGTAAGGTAACAGTTATTGTAACTAATTAGGGGTTTTTTTTGCTTGTAATTGCCAGTTACCACAGGCAGGTAGTAATTTCCTCTGCAGCTTCAGAAACAAGAGAATAAACAAATAGCTGCTGAGTACTGGTGTGTTTTCACAGAGTGGATGTTTCCCCACTCCAGACTAATTCTGTAACACATCATTTTTTAGCCCATCTGGAAGAGTAACAAACCATTAGTAATCTTCACCTTGTTCATAATGAGCCCTTACCTTTACAATTTTTTCTAGAATCACTGGGAAAAATTTTTTTACTTCACTGTTGCAGGATCACGTACGTTTCTTTTTCTTTAGGCTGGGGTGATTCTTCAGTTCTATATCTGAGTGAGTCTTAACATTTTTATTAAAACGTATCATACTCCCCAGTATTTTTTCTAATTCTTGCAACCTGAATTGAAGTTGTTCCATAGGCTGAAGATAGAAAGATTCTATGCAGTGATCAGTCTATGTGCTGCTTAATTTCTGACAGCTCTGAAGAAGTTGGTCAAAGTATTTCTAGATTTCTAAAGAAATTAAAAAAAACCACAAAAACAACTTAAGAAATCTTGTTTGCTTATATATTTTGTGAATATCTGTCTCAGCTAAGTTAGAAGCCGTAATTTTCAGCAATTTAAATACTTATCAATTCCCTGTGATTGCAACTACCCTGTTACATTCTTTGTGCAGTGTTGTCATTTTGCTTTCATACTCATCTGGGTAACAATTTGGCACAATATAACTGGCCTTGGGCAGTTAAAGTGTTGCTGTGGAAAATGGAAAGAATGAGAAACCTGACGGCCATTACAAGAAAGCCTCCAACAGAAGGTTTTAAAAGCGCATCTCGTGTATAATCTACATGTGTGTGTCTCACAGTCTGTGAAACTGTTTGTAAAATACTGTGCCCAGTATGTCTGAGCCATCTGAGTCAGCTTTAGTGTGAACTGTTTAGTTGTGCTTCACATCACGAATCAGCTAAAATGTACAACGAGAGGTGATTTTTCTGAGAATCTTGATATGCTATGTTCCCTTGGAAAGTAAGTGTCAATTAAGAAAAAAGTAAATTTATGAGCCCTTTTCAAATATTTTTGTCCCACCCAATCATCATTCTCAGGTCTTTTCAGTTATTACATATGTACATGTGAAAGAGAGAGAAATATCCCAAATCAATGTATTAAGCTAAACACCAGCTACTACACTGAGCTATTCCCATGTTTTAGTCAAGCAAAGTGCAAAATAATAATTTAAAAAAGGATTTAAACTGAAAAAAATACTGCAGTTCAAGGGACTCTCCGTTTCTGGATTCAGAACATCACTTCTGTCGCTGTGAAACTCAGTGCATAGGTAGTTTGTTTGTTTAGTGACAAATTGGCTGTTACTGTGAAAAGTGATAATCAAATAAAGAAAAATGGCTTAGCTGTTGGCAAATTGTGCTTTATCTAGGGTCTCTCAGCTAAAAATTCCTCGTATCCAAGTTCCAGAAATGATTTTTGTGTTGCCTATAAAGCTGTAGGTACCTAAACAAAAAAAAGGGGAAAAAAAAGCCTTGTGGTTACTGAGTTATTAGGAATGAGGAGAGAATGAAGTGTTTTGTTCTGGATGGTTCATCACTAAGTTAGAAGTATTGTATTGAAAGAGGAGAGAAGGTTGCACGAGAGGGAGCTGTGATGGTTGCTAAATCCTAAGCTGAAAGAGTTCTTTGCTTGTCTTTAGACTTGTGATAATTGCTTGGTCACAAGGAAATTAAGCTTAAAATATAATTTACACTGCAAAGCAGTCCAGCAGGGATTAACAGCCTCCCACACAGGTATGAGAGGTGCTGTGTAAGCAGGTGCTGTGTGAGGGGCACAGGGCAGAGCGGGCTGAGGGCCAGCAGCTCATAGCTGGGGGCTGTGGCTCCTGGGGAAGAGGCATCTGTGAGAAGCAGCTGCTGCCAGCTCCTGCTGAGCTCTGATCCTACTTGGAGCTGGAAGCTCCTGCCTTGCACATAAGCAAGGTTCTGGGGATCACCAGCATCTTGCCTGTGTGAAAGGGAGAATCTCCCAGTTCCCACCAAGTTTTGGCTGTCACAGTGCACTTAAATGTGTAAAACATAAATACGGATTGGTACGTACCCCTCCTTGAAGATGCCTGAGCTAAGGGATAGGGCAGTCAGAATAAATAATCAAAGAGAAACATGTTACTGAAATGTTTTTAAAACTCTTATGTTAAAATAGAAATATTATGGTTAATTCCCTACAAATCTTGAGGATTTGTTTAAAATTGAAACAGTTGATACAACTGACTTGCATTGTGACTGATTCCACAATGGACTGCTGGTCCATTGATGGCTCTTAATGATGCTCCCATACCTGAAGGCAGATTTTTACTCTTAATTTTTTGAACAAAACTTGCATTGTAACTATCGTATTTGTGGGTTGGCTGGTCATCACTAAAAAATTAGAGTATTGTAGTGCTCTTTTATTTGGATTGCCGTCCTTGTCCAAGAGCTCAAGCTGTGTTTAGAATTCTGAATTTGAGAATTCTAAATGACAGGTCATTCACAGAATAACACTTCTGCTAGCTGGGCAGAATATCTTTTATTGGTTTCATTTTACACATGGGAAAGTTGAGGTACAGAAAACTGCAACTCTGCAAGTCACAAAACGGGGTAACAGCACTATACTGTAAGTTGCTTGTATCTGAAAACTCCCTTTCATTTTGAAGACATATCTATAAGTAAAAAGATGTTCCTTTAATGAGAAAACACAGATGCTTGCTATGATGACAAACATCTGATGAATATTCAAAGAAAAATTCTCATTCCTGGGATTGTGGTGGGTTCTTTTCATATGGCTGATTGGGATGCATGAAAATTATAGCTGGACTTAAAAAGAGTAGAATTTGGAGTTTAAGTTTTTTTTGTTTTCACTGGCTTTCTTGTATTTCTTGCAATTTTTTTTTCTGAGTGTAGTAAAGCTGACAGACAGCTTTGAGTTCAAAACCGCAGCTCTTACTCCTGTGAAGTCCTAAGTTCTGTGATCGTGAGTTTCCCTACTGCTGAATGATAATTTCATCTTTTATAGTTACTGCTTGGATGACAGAAACGTGCGTTTCCTCCTGAGTACTTCTGGGGCTTCTAGATCAGAGTATCATGTCTGTAGTACCTGATTAATGTGTTTTATGCTGCTGCAAACTATGAATATATATGTCCTGAGGGTAGAGGCCTCCCAGACCCACGAGCAGGTATATGAGCTGCATGCAGAATGCAAAGTGATATGCCAATGTTTATGTACCTGCATTGGAATTATGTCCTTAGCTGAGCACACTGTTTTATGCAGAGTGAAAGAAGATGTAAACAAACTTTACATGCTTTTCTAACTTTATTAATAACTTGCATTTTTTTTTCCATTCAAAGTCTTTAGAATGTATTTTCTGTGTTAAGCATATTTAATTTGGAGAATTTGTGGGAGGAAACCGCAATGAATAGTTTCTTTGGAGATACGTGAAAAATGTTGACAGATTTGAAATAAAGCATACAGGTTTCCTACTGAGATTCATACTTTCTACTGTGTGATCTGCTGTGTTATCTGTAGAAAATGTCTTAGTACATCAGAGAAACAAAAAGATCTTCAGCAGATTGTTTTATTGAACTCTTAATAGATATTAAGAAACATAATGCCAGCACTTCTGCCACATTGCTGTCACTGAATAATAAATCATTGCTGTAGCTTCCTAATGGGAGATGTAGCAATGCTGATGGTGGCAGTCTAGACCTGAGCTGAAGTGGGTTATTTTAAAACATAGAGCAAAAAAAAGTAGATAGCGGTGCTCAGCAGAACAGTTTTGGGGCTAGAACCTGGTGACTAACCACAAGAAAGGAGATAACAGAAATTAGATCTAACTGAAAAATGATAACAGTGTCTTTCACAGTCCTTAGATATCCTTCAACACCTAATTATGAAACTGTCGTATAAGCATTAATTAACATATTTTCAACACTCCTGTCTGTCTGAGATGACCTATCCTAATAGATTAATAGACAGAAAAGGAGGGCACTAGAAGACAAGTGGCTTCATCCCAGAAATGATGGCCTTTTATCCCAAGGGAGGTACAAAACCACAGGAAAAGAAGGTCTTGGGGTGCATCTTCCTAAAGCAGTGCCTTAGTCACATGAGGTTGTGGGGTTTTTGAGGAGGTTGGTTTGTTTGTTTAAGTAGGATTTGCTAGTTAAGTATGTTTCCAAGCAAGCAGAGCTGTGTTCTTTGCTTCTGCCTTGTGTGCAGCCCATCTTTGGAGCTGAGGAGTGAGAGGGGCCCACCTGGATGAGATCAGTGTCCTGGTGGGGCACGGCGGCTCTCTCTGAGCTGGCTGCACCCTCGAGAGACCCTCAGTGCTCTGGCCTGTTGTGCAGCTGTGTATAACTCACTGAGCAGTGGTGCATGTAGCCACCTACCCATGCAGTTGTGTGTAGCATTTGTAACATGGAATGGTGTGTGAAATTATTAAAGTGTAATGGATTCTTATGATTTTTTACCGAATTCTTAAAAATAATCTGTTCGAAGACAGTAGACTTATCTGAAAACAAGAAAAAGAGATTGTGAGTAGTCCAGCAGTCAAAAGCCAAGAAAAGCAAAACTAATTGTTCTGCCTGTGAATTTTGTTGTTTGTTCTATGTAGGAATCTGCTGTAATGTGCAAATGTTGACTTTGTGAAACTAATTAGCACTTAAAGATCCAGCTGTAATAGTAATCAAAACTTGCTGGTTCAACAGACTATGCTGAGGGTTTTTTTAGTACTAACACATCCTGCACATATGGCCCCCAGTTGAAGATCTGGAGCTGCTCATACCAGCAAGTTAATATTAGGGGTTTTAGAATCAAGTATTTATTGGTGGCAGTTGTGGAACCAACATGTGGTCTAAATCTGACTGGTGCTTCCAGTGCTGTTTGTGCCTGTAAGGGTAAAAAGGAAAAAATAACTGATACTGCTCTCATTACCCTCATATTGTATGAAAACAAGGTCGAGTGTTTTAATAATTTGTTAGCTGAGATTCTTGTTGGAAAGACCTTCAGCTGATAAATGGTGGCCTTGCTGGAAGCTGAAAGGAAAATGCAGCAAAAAGGAAATACTATGGGTTTTCTGCTAGTCACTGTAGAGATTTACTTGCTCATATTTGTTTAATTATAGTATCTTGCTGGCATTTTCTTTACGTTCTTTATGACAGCGTCAAAGAATCAGGATCATCTTGTTTTACATCCTTTGGAAACACAGAAAGCACTTTTTAGGTTACCTATCTCACAAATCAAAGCTGGCTATCTTGTAAAATGTGTTTTAATAAAATCATTTTAAAGCATCTCCGTCATGATTTGAAGATCATGAGTTGGTAAGTCTTAGCATTTAAATTCAAAATTAGATGTTTCAGTGGAAAGAGGAACAGACTCTATTCAGTATTGTCCTAATAAATTACCTGAAGTAGCTACTGAATTGCAAGTAGGCAAGTACTTATAGCTGACTAATAAGGCACTTTTAGTACATCATTTATATACCAGTCACAGTTTCTGGTGAGAGATTTTCCTTAATGTGAAAATACAGCTCTTTTGGCATGATGCAGCCACCTTTGATCTCTGAAAATGGCTCACAGTAAATTTGGAACGTCGGAAAGTGAGCAGCAGGATGTCTTTGGGAGATGAATGGATGTGATGTTACCTTGCAAAACCTGCAGAGCTCATATTTTGGTGGGAATCTCTGCAAGGCACTTGGTGGGACTTAGGCTACCTAGTTGCATAAGTACATATAGTAAAACACTCTTTTTCAAACATGGCAGCGAAATTAGTACTTTCACAGTGAATAAAGCAACCTATAATATGCTGATGCTGCATCCTCTTCTCTTCCAGTTTCATTCCTAAGTGGTAAGAATGGGTTTTATGACTACTTTTAAAGGGACTTAAGTTCTTTTAAACATTTTTCTCCTCATTGAGCCAAATAATTCAGAAGTTTTTGCTATGTTTAATCAAAGCAAGATTTTCAGATTCCTTATTTTGGTAATAATCTGTGATTTCATAGTATTATATATTTTACATATTATTGGTCTGTTTTTCTTAGATTGTGCTCCACTTCCTTCTTTTTACTCACTTAAATTCAGAATGTTAGAGTTCTCCTGCAGTTTGTAAACTGAAATTCCTTCAGAAACATACTTCGTAAGAAAGCTTCAACCATCTTAATGAATAGCATGTGGACCATGGAAGCAGTCTTTCAGTTCTGGGAATGTTGTCTGTTGGTAGTGTTGATGTTATTCGAGCAAGCCACCTACAAAAGAATAGACAAAAAATGCACTTCTGAAGCTACTGTTTCTATTTAATTTTTTACCTATTTGGTTTTCAGAATTAAACTTTTACACAGAGTCCAAATATATTTAATTTACAGCTATTCCATATTTCAGTGATGAAAAACACACAGGTTTTACTACTACTTACTATTACTGTAACTGCATCTGTAAGGATGAAGTCTAAAATGACAAAGTTAGATGAGACTTAGGTCTCTCTGTATTTTGCACTATTCTTCCCTCCCCCTAGCATTTAATCAAAGCCACAGTCTTTATGTAAATTTAATCACCTTGAAACAAACTAGTAATTTTATTATGTTCTTTCCATTTGACAGTCCTTAGCTGCTTAGAATTCTAAAATTTCATTACAGAGCTAGGATAGATTCAGTATTTCTGGTCTTTCTCTACTGTAGGTACTGAATATGTTTACAAATAATGAGCCAAGTGTTCCTTGATTCATTCTTGCAAACAATCTATATGATCGAGCTCTGTAGTATTTAGTCCAATGCTGGCTAAATTTCTTTTGTATATATACATTTTTATATATATACACACATATATATATACACATATATATATACACATTTCACAATCAAATTTGTGTGATAAAAGTACATATCTGTTACATACCCATAATACTGAAGGACTAGTAGGACACATCGCTGTTTTGAATAATATTTCTTGTCTTTAGATGTGTACACACTAACATTCAACTCTAGGTGTTGTATAGTCTGACAAAAAAAATCTGATCTCATGTTGTTGTATAGATGTGGCCCAAACTGATCCTGAAACTGTGACCCAGCCTGTGATTGTGATCCATCCACATTTAGGAAAGTCCTTAATTTAAGTAAGTGAAGATCAGTGAAGTTACTCAAGTGCTTAAGACTACGTGCGTGCCATAGTCTTTGCTAGTCAAAACTTCCTGATAATAGGAAATAATTCTGTAATTATATTGGTAATAAGAGGAAGACTTGGGTTTTCTATTCAACAGAAAATTTAAGCCATCAGCAACAGTCAGCAAAAAGCCCATAGTTCTGATGGGTGGGTTTTTTTTGTCTCAGACCTTAGGTTCAACAGCGGCTGTGCAAATCCTGCTAGCAACCAAGTGGGAAAATTTCAACCACCACAAGGAAGAAAAAGCTAGAGGGGAATTAGATATGCTGGGTATTTTCTGACTGCCTGAATCTGTTAAAAAATGTTATCCTAAAACTTCTAGTGAAGTTATTTAAATGCTTGACGCAATGTAGATGTTTAGAGTACAAACTTTACGTAAGTTTTGGCACCTCTGGTATCACGCTGGCTGTACACTGAATATAGGGCCTCTTTCCCCTGGCTGGGCTGAAGCCTGGCCATATACCAGTCTAAAACTCAGTGGTTGGAGTTTCAGAATTTGGCTCAGTGACACATTAGTGCAATTCCAGCTGCGATTTTTCTGAGGGAGTATTTGTCTTGGTTTCACCTATAAGCCTCTAGTAGTGTTGAGATGGAAGTGGGAGAACTTATGGAACAATCAGTGTATAATAATAGCTGTGGAGGACATTTCTGGGGTGCTGGCAAGTATTTCTTTTTTACCTGCATTTTTAAGTAACAAGTTTCCATTTAACACAGGTGTTTTTTGTGCTTTTTGCCTTGCCTCTGGCAAAATTGAAATGCCACCCTTCCAGCATATGATTTAAGTTGTTCTTCATGTTGAACTTCATGATTATGTTCTCAGAGTTCACTGTTCTTTAACTTTCAAAATGCCTACACACTAATTTAAGTATGTGTGAAAACTGCTACAGATAGCATTAAAACTACTAAAAAAAATTCTGTCCAATTTGTCTTTGACCTACATTACATGCTTCATTAATTTAAATATGTAACCTGTATTTGCATTCTTAAAAATAAATTCTTCCCTCAGGTATAGATAAATGACATTCACTTATGTCAATAGGTTTTGCCTGTAGATACCAAAGTGTGATGCACGGTCCCAACCATAGTAAGTCACCATAATGTCTTTTTAAAACTACTCCAGGTATTTTATTGGCCAGATTTCTTCAAACCAGAACTCATTGTAAGCTGGTAAGAGGCTTTTTTGTCAAGTTTGAAGTTTCTGGTTAAAATGTGAGGGGGCAACTCTTTGAAAATGCACCCTCAGTCTCTCCTTGGTGAGCAGCTGCACCTGGGTCCGAGCAAAAGTATGAGGTAGGCAGATAATGGATTGAGAGCAACCCTGAGAGGAAGGACCTGAGGGTGTTGGTGGGTGAGAGGCTGGACATGAGCCAGCCATGTGCACTTGCAGCCCAGAAAGCCAAACGTGCCCTGGGCTGCATCACAAGAGTGTGTGACCAGCAGGTCGAGGGAGGTGATCCTCCCCCTCTACTCCGTGTTCCTGACACCCCACCTGGAGCACTGCATCCAGCTCTGGGGCCCCCCGTAAAGGAAGGATGTGGACCTGTTGAATTGAGTCCCGACTCCATAAAGATGCTCAGAGGGCTGGAGCACCTCTCCCAAGAAGACAGGCTGAGAGGGTTGGGATTGTTCAGCCTAGAGAGAAGGCTCCAGGGAGACCTTACAGCACCTTCCAGTACCTAAAAGGGCTACAAGAGAGCTGGGACAATGACTTTGGGACAATGTCTATAAGACAGTGTATGCAGTCGGCTTTGGACAAAGAATTGAGGACATAATTTAGAAGTAACCTCCTTTAAGTGTGCATATTGACATAATCTGTATTATTTAATGTATCTAAACCCAGAGGGTTAATTGACATCCACTGTAGAACAAAAATGCTATAAAGTATGACATCATGTCTCCTGGAGTAACTCAAACTTTCAGTGAGTGTACATCTGACTAATTGAACATACATCGTTTACCTCCAAAATATTAAAGGGCAGGTTGTTATTTCTGACTTAAGTTGAATTAATAATTTACTCAGGTTTTACATTACTTAGTTGATCTTATATACTTGTGTAGTTACTCTTTGAATGGTAAGGAATTCTTGAGACTTATAGCTTCCAGAAATGATTTTTAGCTGAGGTACTGTTTTAGCTATTTATTATCAGTAAACAGTTTTATCCCAAATCATGGATTAAAGAGGGTATGCAATAATTGCTCTTTTCTCTAAGTTATTGTTGCCTTTCAACAGAACTAGTGGAAAATCTCTTCCTTCTTGTTCAGTGAGGCATTTACTGTTTCTTTGCTGTGACTGCATAATGAGTGCCTGCTGAGACAGTGTGTGTAACACATACTTGTATGCATCAAAACCATGGGAGCTCAGACTTTAATCATAGGTCTCTGTGTACATGGAAAAAAAAGAAGTTATGTGGGTGTTCCACTTAAATTGTGGCATTCTGCTTGGGAATTGTTATGCATTTCATATCATATTTAAAAATAAGATTTTTTTTTTTTAAACTTTGATTGCATGTTGGTATATAACTCAATATGAGCCTCAGAAAACACATGAAAAATAAATATATGATTTAGAAATACAAATTTATAATCTATTATTCAGGAAAAGATTCATCTTATGTTTTTTTAAAAAGCACTTGTTCTTGACTGTGCTCACACTATTTGTATTTGCTGTTTGGCTTTAATCCCAAAGCAGCAACTTGAATCTCTTGATGCTTAGCAATTCTACCCAGGCTGTGTATACAAGTGTGCTGTTCAAATTCTGTCCAGTTGCCCAGGTGCAGATGACTTCCACATTCTCTAGTTCTTTTCAACTATGGGTTGAAACCAGAAAATTTCAAAATCCCATTCTACCATGAAACCTTACTCTTGCTATATGCATATGCTGATGCTATTAGGAGTGTTGGGGGCTTTTTCCAGCCTAGTCGGGTGCCAGTATGTCTAAAGAAGTGGCTCTCCGTGAATACACTGCCTGAGGATACCACCTGGAAACCTCAGATATCTCAAAAGTGAGAAGGGGTATTTGAGAGACAGGAGTTTAGATGAAAGTTCAACTTTCTTTCCTTATTGGCATCAGTGAAACCAGTAATTGTATGGAAAGCATGACAACAGCCTCTTGGTCCATCCTCAGTCGTGTGTTCTGAACTATGCCATGGGAGACAACCCTCTTCTTTCTAGCAAGTTTTTTTACCTTACTTTTTCCCTAGACATAGACAATATCCTAAGCAAAATGCAGTTGAAAAACTCTTTTGGTATTTTATAATCCACCTTCATTTTCACAGAAAGATAGGTACATGTTTTATTAAGGGATGGAAGATATTTCTCATTGATGATAATCAGTTTCTAGTTAGACTGTGTGGTAGGACATTGGACCAATTATTAGGAAATTTTATTCAAGCATTGAATTATACCTCTATTTTTCTGTCAGATTTATAGAAGCTTATATTTTCAATGCCTAGAAATTTTTCTGAAATTAATAAAGTTATGACAGTCAAAGATGATGACTCAGCTAACATACAACGCATTCTGGCGTTACTTTAAATATTAGTGTTACAACAAGAAAGTTACTGTTGGACCCCAAGTGAAAGCATTTGCGGTAGATAACAACTTCAGATGTTTATTTAGAAAATGAATGCCAAGCTCTCAGCCACTCCCTTTCAGAGCAGTCAGGTTTCATTAGCCTGTTTGATATCTCACAATTCTTGTGTAACTACACATGCCTTTATGTTGAAGACTGGAAAACAGGCCCTGGTTTATTCTCTCACCTATATTCACAGGATAAAAGCATGTATGTTCGGAGATCACTGCCTGGAGCAGTGCAATGAGAGAAATTTAAGCTCATAGCTCTGCAATATGGTTTAAAAAAAAGGAAAAAGTAACAGCTCTTGAACATATTAAAGATGCATTTAGCTCTGCTCTGCTTTAGGGATTAAGAGGATGTTATTATAATTTGTGCACAGCTCTGTGTTTGCTGTGAAAAAGCTTTCTTTGTAATTTATGCACTGTGATTTTGCAGGGGGGCCACCCAATGGTGTTGCGGCATGCAAATGTGTTTTGATTACTTTTTAAGAAAAAAAGAATAAAAAAAGAACATGACAGGATTTTTTTAAGCTAACATGTACATTAATCACCTCTTGAGATGATTCTTTGAAAATTTTAAGCCGTTTTGATACAAGGACCTTTTCTTACTTACTAAAACAGATGAGTGAACCCATTGTCAAAACTGAATTCACTGTATTATGACATCCATTTAATGCCTTTGTCATCAAATTAAGATCAAATACAAAAGGCTAATAAATACATTCAGTACTGAAGCGTATTTTCCAAGGATGAAATTTTCATATCAATGGAAAAAAAATTAGAGAACTGCACACTAACACTGTGGCTCCCTCTATTTCTAAACTTCACTTTAATAAGGAAATAACTTGTGGAATTTGGCAGATTTGTCCTTAACTATGAGATAAAGGCCATGCATAAACAATAATATCCTGTCGTACTTGGTACCAAATTAGCTGACTTTTCTTGCCACTGAATAGAAATGTGTGGTCTGGCTGCTTGTAGAGCTCATGCTTGAAATTCCAGAAATAACAATATTGAAGTAGAGCACTTCAAAGGTGGTTATTCATCATCAGAAAGCTTTTTGACTGTTTGCTGACTGTTGATCTTCACACTCTTCTACATTTACAGTTTCTTTGAAATCACAAAAGAGGCGCATACTTTGTGAAGGAGGTATTTTTTGCTTAAAAGGCAGTTGTGCTGACTAAGTTATCATTTCATAATTAGGAATTACAGTTATCCTTGGGAAATAGGGGCTATTTTGAATGTGGAGGGGAGATGTCTTCTGGTATATAATGAGGAAGTAGTATTATAATAATATTTCATGTCTTTACTTATTGATCTGTGTGTCCCATAGAGTGCTTCCTAAGAAAATAGTAACTTTTACAGAATGATGCATCTAGTGTCTGTATCTATCTGTTGTCTAATAATATCACTTACCATTAAGTTCTCAGGACCCTCAACCAGATAAATTTGTAAGTTGTTGTGGTTTAACCCCAGCCGGCGACTCAGCCCCGTGCAGCCACTTGCTGGAGGAGAGAATCAAAAGGGTGAGAAAACTTGTGGGTTGAGGTAAAGGCATTTTAATAGGTGAAGCAAAAAACAGAAGCACAAGCAAAGCAAACCACTGAATTCATTGCCCACTTCCCAAGGGCAGGTCTTCAGCCATCCCCAGGACAGCAGGGCCCCATCCCACGTAACAGTGACTTGGGAAGGCGAACACTATCACTCCAAACATCCCCCACTTCCTCCTTCTCCCCAGCTGTAGGTGCTGAACATGATGCCATATGGTCTGGGATACCTCTCATTGTGGGTCAGCTGTCCTGGCTGTGTCCCTCCCAATTCCTTGTGCATCCCCAGCCTCTTGCTGGTGGGGTGGGATGAGGAGCAGGAAAGGCCTTGGCTCTGCATAAGAACTGCTCAGTGATAATGAAAACAGGCCTGAGTTATCAAGACTGTTTCCAGCACAGATCCAAACCACAGTTCCTTACCACCTGCTATGAAAAACATGAATTCTATAGAAGCATAGAGTCATTAAGGTTGGAAAAGACCTCCAGGATCAAGTCCAACTTTCAGCACAGACGCACACACATGAGAATATTTGTGCTCAAGCAGCAGAACCACTGTGAATACCTTCAAACCATATACTTTGCTGTAGTAGGAAACTGTTGTCAACTTGTGCACTTTGGTCAGCTCTTTCAGTTGTTATGTTGTATATCATATCCCTCAACAGCCCATTTTCATTTTATTAGTGTTCTCCCAGCTCCACTAGTAATTACAGTGGCACAGAATTGCCTTCCCCATTTTTGTCGCTTGGAAAGTTGTACTTCAACTAATTTTCTGGATTTTTGAGTAAATGTAGGGTAATAGGGTAGTAAGGTCACAAAAGGCTTTTGAATATTGTAAAGCAGGTGGAGCATGGTTGCTAGAATCTGAGAACTGTGTTGAAGATATTGCATTAGGATTTGTGAAGGACTAAAAGCAAAAATGAAGTATGTGGCCATCAGTGGAGGGGAAGCTGTGACAGACACCTGCAGTGCTGCTTTGCAGGGGTGATGAATCCCGTAGGGCTTTCCCCTGCTGGTTGGTAATGGAGGATTTATGTGATTATTGTCTCTGGGAAGTGACATGCATGGGACTAACATTATGATTTTTTGAGTAGATGGCAATGCCTGGAGTCTTCATATTTCTTTCATCCCAATCAGTTCATAGGTGATGTAGGTGCTGTACTAACCACAGCACAGGAGTCAATTCCTGTAGATAGTGGGCATGTGTTATTCCCCTTGTACTGCCTTAGTGCTGTCACCTCCAGTAGCACTTCTGTTCGTTTGGAAGGGTCAGGAAAAATTTTTTGGAGTGGCTTGTTTCTTCTTCTCTAAAATCACACAGAATTCTACTGAACAGTTACAGACCTGTTCTCAAAACTTACAAATTGGATAATAACATACAACCACTTCTACCACCTCTCCCTTTCCATAGTCACAGCTTAGTACTAAAAGAAATCAGAGGATAAGTGTCAAAATATCCCCAGTAGACTGTTGTTCACATCTGTGTCTTCATTACAGCCAATCTGACTAACACATTAACGGTTCTATAAATGATAATGAGATTTAGAGGAGAGTTAATTGAACTTCCACCCAGAGAAGCCTGAAGAAATATTCCTTGTGTGGAGAAAGCAACCCAAAGAAGTAGCTGAATAATTATTTCCTCTGAAAAAGAGTTGAGGGGCTGCCAGTTTGTTACTGGGTTGCATTTAGTTATGTAAGATTATACTCATGCAGCAACAGGAGGCCAAGGATGCCTTTTGTTTCCTTTGTTCTCTTTAAGTTCTTGTGAAATGTAACCTGGTGAGCTCTTGGACTAGATATTCTGACTATTTTGAACTCGATACCCGAAATATTTAATTTCCCTAGGCAGCAGTATGAGAGAGGACACTTGAGCTGTGATATGGCTGAAGATTCCAAGCTCTGGAACTGGAGACTGCATTTGTTCCTTGTAAAGGCATATTGCAGTGTTTATTGTCCCAGATTTTCAAAGGCAGGATTTGGGGGTTGAAAGCTGTGAAATGACAGTGTTTCTGGTGGGTTCTATAAGAGTTATTGGACCTTCTGTTATTTATAAGTTAGTTTATGGTTAGGCAGACTATACATCTAGCATGTCAAACCTTTGAATAGATGTTCTGAATGAATTTAAATACACTTTTGTGTAAAAGAAAAAATTCCAACGGTCTTATAGCATTTGAAATCTAAAAGCATGGTGCTAGTAACGCCAAGATTGCGGGTCTCTGTATGGGCCACTCACTTAAGAGTTGGACTAGACAATCCTTGTGGGTCGCTTCCAACTGAGAACATTCTGTGAACTCTGTGGAGTAACATGCATCTAAAAGTTGTTAAAAGAAGTTTCCCATTGGTCTGAGTGTTTTAACCAAATGAGAATTGCATATGTTCTTAACAGCGTGGTTTGTGTCTGTTTTGTGTTTCTTGCTGCCTATATATTTATTAACTTTGTGCATGCGTTTATGGATGTCCATTTCAAGCAATACAGGGAAGTCAAATGTGAGCAGGAATTGCCAGGAAAACTACCAAAATTTTCACTGTTAATGGTTCTTCCAGCTGATTTATTAGCCCTGTATCAAGTCCTGAAGTAGTGATAATATATGAGTTTCCTCTTAACACAGAGCTAGGAAAGCAAAGTACTAGTTTTTAATGAAATCTCTTGAAGTAACCCTATGGATGTTGTATTTATCTTGTTTAAGTGGCAAAACAAAGACATTCTTAAATTCAGAGATTTTAGCTTTGCATTGCTTGTGCTTATTCACAAGACTGTTTCAAGAGAAGATGTTAAATTAACATCTTTATTTTTTATATTATCACTGATTTTTCTCTGCTACATATGTAATATAAGCAATGATTAAGGTGAAAACTTAATACAGAATAGATACTGGCTGATATCTTCATGGTAAAGATACCCCATCCTTTGAAACAGCTGAAGTTAATATAGAATAATAGATTGCCTTTCCCTCTTACTTTTAGGCAATGTTTTAGTGGCAGTCTTCACACTGAACTTAGATCTTCATTAAATGAAAAGATAGTAAATTGTTCCATTTTAGCGTACTTCCCTCATGCTGTCTTTCCTTTAACCTCTTTAGATTACGATGCTTTTTTACTTACTTTCTGGTTAGTTTTGGTGTGGTTTTTTTTTTTTTACACAAAAACAGTGTGTTTCTAAATTAGAATTTATTCATTGTGTTTTAAAACCCAAGAGTTGGGTATTAGTATTTTGCTTATGCCCTACTTGTTTAGTCTTAAGATAAAGAACAAACAGACACTGTCACCACAGTTTATCCAGTCTTAACATTTTTTCCCTCAGTTACCCTGTGGTGAACAGTCACTCTTAATTGTGCTTGGATTTAAAGCCTCTGTTCTAAGGACTTGAGCTTTTACAGATTTCTGTTATTGACACGAATTTTATTTTCCCATCCGTGAATTAACCTGCATGGAAAGGCTTGTGCACCTCTGTGATACTCAGTATGAAGAATGAGAAGCAGGAAAATTGTACATTTGTTTTGCTGTGCATTAGAGCATGGATTCCTTATTCAGGGACCATATCTCTCTTTTTTTGAAGCATATAATAAATCTGACTGTGCACTTCATTTGGTCTTTGGAAACAAAGTGGTATCCTCTAGACGTGAGCAGGTTCCATAATACAGGATGTGAAGCAGTTTGTATGGATGCTGTTTTTAAGCTCTTGTCTCTGTTATTTTAATGTCTCCAAAGCTTCTGTGTTCCTTTCCTCAGCTGTCAATGCCTTGTATTCTCCTGGGCATTGTGAGAAATCAATCTACTTTGTTGCCAACACAGCAAGATGCAAGCAAGAAATTAAAAGGTTTCTAAGAGAAAATATTCATGTTGGAGGTCTCTATACTCAAATGGTATATACTCTTAATATCCGTGTACCTTGTTATCCCAACTTTGATCCGAGATGCAGTTGGAGAGGGAAAAATTAAATCGAGAAAGAACATTTAAAATTAATCTTAACAAAAAAAGGACAAAATTTTTTATTTAAATATGTTCATGTATACACATGCAGACGTAAAACATTTAAGCAGAAAATATCTATCTAGTTTGATAGTGAAATTGTTTATAGAACATTTTTTCTGGAACAATATTTTCTCGTAATCTCTTTCTGCTAAGTTAAGATGCAGGGATAAAAATCCATTAAAACTTATCTTGGTTATCTTTTTAATTACTCCTAAATTATTATTTTTTTAAGTTTATCGTTTTGAATAGTATATTGATAACATGCAAAGAGCCAGATGAGGTATCTGTGGTTCACAATTCCATGAAGTAGGAATTCTGTAAGAGAAATTCATGGGGTTTTTGTCCTTTATTAAGTATTTATTTATGAGCTCATTATGAACATATATTTATCTTAGAACATTGTTGTATTCTCAGTTACTGTCCGCTCTCACAGGCAAGTCACTGAAGACCAGATTTAGTTTCTGACATTTCTTTGGTAAAAAGCAAGAAAGGAAAAAAACCTAAAAACACGTCATGACAAAACCAAATCTTTTCATGCCTTTTATAGTAAAAAGCACAAAAGCTGTATGACGTTAATGTTTAAAAACCCTTTGCAACTTACAGTTAAATGTATGAAAATGCCTCCTGCCTTGTCCCTGTTCCCTAACGCTGGGCAGGCAGTGAGCGTGCCTGGGACCGTGTCGTCCTTCCCTTCCCCCAGTGGGCAGCAATCTGCTCCCTGCCTGCCTTTCCTCCTGCTCATTCCCCTGCTCCACAGGCTGAATGGATGTATCCCTCTGCTTAAGATACATGCAACCCCTGTTTCTTTTGGTGTATGTATAATTAGACCTAAACACACAGAAGAGTTCCATTTTAGTTTTGCTTCTGGGTTGTATTGGCAGCAGAGTCTTTGTTCTTCTCTCCAAACAACCGTCACGCAGAAGTGTCCGTTCCGTGCTGCCATGACTTGGGCAAGCTGATGCTGCACCTTGGCAGCCAAAGAAGGGAACAGCTTTTGCCAGGCCTGCCTCTCTACCAGGGGACTCTGACAGGGAGCAGTTACCCTTGTGTCTTCCCCCAAGTCTGCTCCTCTTCTTAGCTGAGCACTAATTAAGCAGGGCTCTTCCTTTTTTGTGCCTCCTTTGAAGTCTGTGGTTTGCCTCTGGGAGAAGCTGATTAGGTACCCAACAACCCATGAGCTCCTTCCAGACTCGTATAACGGGGTGTGCAAACCCTGCATTGTGCCACTGCAAAATCATTCCATTGGGAGCAAAAGGACAAAAAGGTTATGGAAAATAGATTAATAATCTCCTGCCCCTTTCCAGTATTACATACATACTGTCATCTGTACACAGCCTGTCAGGCATCTGCGTGACCACCCCAGCACAAGTAGAGTAGTGTAGTGCCTGATTATTGGAGCTGCTGATCACAGAAGAAATCCCACTGAAGTATGATTCAGAGAAGACGGTGTAGGAGAGAAACTTCACATAACCAAAGTTTTCATGAATTTTAAGAACTGTTTAAGGTGCCATAAGTGACTTTTCATTATAACTGAGTTAATGGTATGGCCTTCTTTATGCTTCTCTCCCCTGCTTTATCTGCCCCCTTCAGCTTTGCTGATAATGCCAGAACAGAGCTTGTGGGGAAATTTAGAGGTGAAGTATGGAATCATCTTAAGCAGACACCATTGTAATATAACCAAGTTACTTTTATATATATCTATATATATATTACATATAGTATTACCTCTTCTTCATGCACTCCCAAGTGATTAAAATGCAGGGTGAGAAAGCTGCCTCTTCAGGGAGGCTCTGAACTGCTCATAGAAATGGATTGCCTTCCCATGTGCTGATTATCACAGAATCACAGAATATGCTGAGTTGGAAGGGACTCACAAGGATCATCGAGTCCAACCCTTAGCCTTGCACAGGACACCCCAAAAGTCACACCCTGTGCTCGAGAGCATTGTCCAAATGCTTCTTGAACTCTGTCAGCCTTGGTGCTGTGACCACTTCCCTGGGGAGCCTGTTCAGTGCCCAACCACCCTCTGGGTGAAGAACCTTTTTTCTAATATCCAACTTAAACCTACCCTGACACAACTTCAGGCCATTCCCTCGGGTCCTGTCACTGGTCACCACAGAGAAGAGATCAGGGTCTGCCCTTCCTCTTCCCCTCATGAGGAAGTTGTAGCTGCAATGAGGCTTCCCCTCAGTCTCCCCTGTCTTTAGAATTCTGCTAAGAACTGTTGAAATTAAACTAAAATATAGGCACTGTTTTGTAAGAAGTGTCTTGTATGCAATGGGACACTACCGAAAAAAGGTCTAGAAGTATGGTATTCCCAGAACTTGTACTTTTTTCTTCCCTGTTATGAAATGCCTTTTTTAGCATTAGCTATCAGTAACATATGATTTATTTACAAATACATGACAATCCTTCTCCCAAGGTTTTTGTTTCATTATTGAGACTTTAAGATGAAACTTTGTACATTCTTTCTAGATATTCAACGTAAAGCTACACTCAAACTATTTAATTCCTTCTAATCATTTCCTTAAATGTTATGTCAACTGTCTGAAAGTTAGACACTGGAAATGAATCTTAAGAACCTGAAACTGGTAAGCAGTGGATGCACTTAGTGCCTTATTTTATATTTTATTCATAGGCAACTGAACTTTGTTGTATTCATTGTAGTATTAACCTGTGGTAAATCCACTTAAATTAGCGCAGTCTAAGTCAAAATACAAAGACTGAAGAAATAGTGCTTGTGCTGTGAAGCTTACTGTGCAGCATAGCTGTACTGGCACTGACAATGTCTGCTTAGTCCCCTGCAAGGCCATCCAGCTGGAACAAAAAGGTTGGAGTTTGGCATGTGTATGGGCCTCTGGCTATCTGAAGCAGTTGAACTAAAACTCGGTTCTGCTGTAAAGAGACTAATAAGTGAAAATGGCTGACTGGTTCATATAACTCAAAGCTGGTCTATAATATCTACTTCCAGTTCAGCATCAGTTTCTAACCATTCATCTACATTTGATGCTAACAGATACAGTCATGTTTGCTGAAGTACAGTGTCAGACCCTTGATGCTGTTCTGGTCCCTGCTTTCCTAGAAAGAAAATTCAGAGAAAAGGTTTTCAGTCAGTAGCAAATGCACAGTCTGAGCTGATCTTTAGTCAAGCAGTTTCAGGGTAAATCATCACAGCAAGAAAATACAGAGAATCGTATACGAAGTACTTTTGAGTTACATTTTATATTACAAGATGTTCTGTCTGTATGATAGGGATAAACAGCACAGCCAAATGTAAGCTGGAGAATTGAATGTAAAAATAAAGCTATTGAATGTAGAGGGACAAAATTACTTACATAACATCATTTTCATGAGGCCAGGGAGCAGGTGGTGATCTGGAGAGCTTTGTGGGGAGAGAGCACATACAGAAAAAAGGGAAGTCAGTCCTGGTAATACAGACAGTACTCTGGGGAAAGTGTACAGTGTCAGCAGCAGGGTTACTGTAATGCAAAACAACAGATAGTGGCTGCTGAGAAACTGTTGTTCTTGCTGTGTAGATACGATGTGTTTTCTCTTCTAGGAGGATTATCTGATCTGCACAGACATTCATTGGAAAAGCATCTTTTTATACAAAGGAGAAAATAGTATTTTTCCCAGTTGAAGTGGTCAAATAAAACATTTTAAAGCCACAGAATGTCATATAACATTTGTATGTATAGAATACAAAAGGCCGAACATTGAAAGGGAAATAGATTCTTTATTAGAGGAACTTATTGGGAGGAAATTTGTGGAAGTACTCTGCCAAGAAAAAAAAAGTTAAAGTAACAAATTATGACTGAGTTTTTTTCTGAGAAGGGTTGTGTGGCACTGTGGTTACCGGGAGCAGTCAGTAGCAGAGGATATACATGCGAACAGAAAAATAGCGTCGAGTTTCTGAATTGGGCTACACAAACCCCCAACAGTGTACCAGGACCTTCAAAGCAATCCACTGCACGAAGACAGCTCTGCAGAGCCTAGTCAGAACTGTTGCTGCTACAGCTGCTCTCACTACTCTTGAGGATCTATGGTCAAGCAGGAACTGCTGGCAGTAGGTTAGTTTTGGTTATCTCAGTTTGTCACCATTTTCTGCTGTGTGGCTTTGGGCCCCTCTCCTGGCTCATCCATGTTCATGAGCACCTGATAAATCCGGGAGGCTGTATGGATCCAGGGAGGTGTTGGTTTCAGGGTGAGCTGTTGAGCCAGGAGTACATGCATTTAAGGAGGACTGACTGGGTTGGAGGGACTAGGGCTGGGTAGTAACAAACCTGTGACCTTTGAGGGAGCCGTTCTGTCCGTGCAGACATGTGCAGTCCTCAGAACCTCGTGAGGATGCCGTGGTATTGATCGATTAGATCCCTCCTGTCTGACTTGCCAGAACAACTGGATAAAGTCTTTGACAAGAGGAAGAACAAAATGTTTTCACATCTCTGCATTATTCCAGATCATGGCTCCGTGGCACCAGAGGAAACTAAGTCTGGGAATCCCTATAGTTCCAAGGAGCTCCATGGAAAAAAATTGTCACTGATTGTTTTTCTGACCAAAGAGTGCTAACCAGGGTTGATTAAAAGGCATGATGGTTTTTCTCATACTACCAAAGTCAAGCTACCTTGTGAGAGAAACAATTTTTGTGTTTATGTATCTGCCCACATGATGGTTATGTAAAGCAAAATAGCTTTTCACTTGGCTGCTGGCTTTGAACTAAGCAATAAAAATGTTTTCCACACATTAAGTTTCAGAATAAGGATTTTGTCTGCAGTTGTGTAGGTATCTCTAGGCTTGTGAAGAACATACTGTTTTGGTCATTGTCATGACTGCTGAACTGGGACACTGAGCAGCTGAATCGGTTTTCATAAAGCCAGTTAGTGAGTCAGGAGGGAGCAGCAAAGATGTACTCAGAATCATGTACTCCAAATACCCCTCTAAACTGTCATTTCCTTTCAATGTGAACAGCAATTTGCATTTTTCTGTCTCTCTACTTAACACTTCAATAAGATGTGACATGATTTTAAAGAACTGGGGAACGCAGAGATTATAACTGAAAGAGTGGAGTGGAGAATATTTACAAACTCATGTTATTCAACCCCTGGATGAAGATTGTCCAGCCAGCTAAGCCTAATTTATGCAGAAATGAAAGTGTGCTGTTTGTTGAAAGGTCTGGTTTTTGCTACCAAGCTTGAGGGATGGATTAAAGGAAGAGGAAGAATTTCATTGAAATCACATTTCAAAATCAGAATAAAGCATACAACTCTACAAATATTTCTGTTGAACAAGAGGCAGTCCACTGGCTCTGGCTCTGAATTCTCTTTTCTTCTCTGTGTACAAAGATAATGAATCTTTTTCCCTAGTTTTAATGCTGGGCATTGCCAAATGCTCTGATTTCCTTTCATACAAAAAATGCACTTAGACATTTATGCACTTACTCTCATTACTTATTTCCCCGTATATATCCTATGATGATCTTTTGTTGTATGTTTGTACAACCAGTGGTAAATAAGTCCCTTTGCTTACCTTGTAAAGCAGCTTACCTTGTGTGCATAGCGTTTCCAGCTGGAAAGAACTTGTTGTCAGTGCCTCAGGCTGTTGTTTCTGTTTCTTGCTTTTACAACTATCCCTGTAAACAAGAACTGTGTCTACATTTAGATTTAAAATTTTGCCAGAGGGCTTTTGTATTCCAATTGCAAGAATCTGTAGTTGGAACCTCCAAATATATTCTATAAATGCAAAGTTACAATATATGATTCTGTGACTGAGTATTTAGTTATTTTATGTTTGGGGGTTTTTTTCCATAGAGAGGTACTTCTGGTATCCTAAATAAATTTTTATTTCTGTTTTTAAAAATTTTTTTCTGTTTGAATAATGTATCTACTCTTACAATTAATAGCAGTATATTTCAGGCTATCTCCTGTGATAGATTCCTTTATTCTGTGCAGGTTGTGGTATACACTGCACTCTTGTCCAAGAGACTGTTGTGATGATAACTGTTCAAAGCATTGGACAGGAGGAGCAATGGCTCCCTGTTCACATCTTGGTTTGCTACGAGCTACACAAACGTGTTGGTGAACCCCCAAAGCACAGACCTCAAAACCGTATTTGGAATCCAGTTTTACCAGAGGGATCTCGTAGAAATGCATTGTCATGGTGCTTCAGGCTTTGCCAAAGCTTGTGTATCCAAACACATCCTGCTGCTTCGGACGAGTCAGAGTCAGCTGCACTTCCCAGCAGTTTCACTCTGTAACTGTAAAAGGGGGACAACCAAGTTATAGCTAAGTCAGCAAATGCTTTTACACTGGTGATATGAGCAGGCTCCAAGGCAGCAGTAGTCATAAAACTGACTGGTTAGTTGTACAGAAGTGGAACATGGGAAATTCTGTATGGAGGAGACAGTAGCAAGGATATCTTTTGAAGGTGTCTCTCAAAAGGATAAAAAATGGGAGGTTTGGGGTGTGTATATTAATTGGGTCTGTTTCTCTATCCTTAGATTTTTTGCTTTTATCCACTCTTTTCAAAAATTGTTCTCTCAGTTCTTTTAAGTCTTGTAAAAATGTATTTTCGGTATGTGAGAACAGTTGAATTCTGTTATAAATCTGCCTTTAAACTTCTGCTGGTTTATTCATAGGGCTCTTTTTTCAGATTAAAAAAATCTGTGTAATATGAATTATACCAGCTCTGACCAAATTCCACTGCAGTGACTTGAAACATTTTCATTATGTTTAGTTTGTCTCTGGAGCCACTGAGTTAGTTCCAGATTCGGTATTAAATCTTTCCAGTAGCTCACTCCCTGTCTAGCCTCAGATATTATCCTAAATATTTATAAGAGAGGGAACTTTTCTAAATCTTATAAGATTTAAAGGATAATCACAAGATTTGGAGACAACACAATTTAATTCTGCATTGAGGTTTTAGGTTTTATTTCAAAAGCGGCAATAAACATCTGAGGAAAATCACAGCCCCACAGGATGGCTGAGGTGGGCACACACCTCTGGAGAGCAGCTCAGAGCAAGGGCAGCTCCAGCAGGATGTCCAGGGCTGAGTCGTGTTGGCTTTTCAGCATCTCCAAGGGACTACACAGCCTCTCCAGGGAACTTCTTCCTGTGTTCAGTACCCTTTTTTTTTTAGATTTAAACTGTGTTTTGACAGTGTCAAATGGAATTGATGGAATGTTAAAGTTATGGAGCCTTTCACTTTTAAGTACTACTTTTTTTTTTATTAAATGGCTATTGTGGTCTTAAACTACTCAATATTCAAATGAAGGTTTCTGCTTATGTTGTGGCTATTTTGTGCATAAATACTGTCCATTGCACCTCTTAGCAGGAAATTTCTCTAACAATAATTTTTTCTTATGGCAATGCATGTTTTTAGTTCTTATTAATATGCTTAGAAGATTATTAAATTGCTGGCATCCTTACAAGGAATTTTAATATCAGCGTTTCCATACTTTTAACGAAAACAGTGTTCATGCAGGCATACTGGTGATCTGCTTAGTATGATACAGTAAGTCACCAGCAGATGGGAAGGCAACCCAAGAGTCTTGATTACCTCTTACTTACCTGGAACGCGCTTACAAACAAATCAAAACAGAAGTTGCCAATGTATTGTGAAAAGTTCTGTGTTTCTTAGCATGCGTTTCAAAGAAATGTGAAGCTGCACTGTGCAAAATAATGTAAAACCTTGGCATGCTCTTTCTTAGCAACAGTTATCCAAAAGTAAGTTATAAGCTCTGGGGTCCCCAGCACGGGGAAGGACATTGACCTGTTGGAGTGAGTCTGGATGAGGCCACCAAGATGAGTAGAGGGATGGAGCACCTCTCCCATGAGGAAAGGCTGAGAGAATTCAGACTGTTCAGCCTGGAACATAGAAGGCTTTGGGGTGAACTAATTGTGGCCTTCCAGTATCTGAGGGAGCCTAAAAGAAAGATGGAGAGAGAGAGTATTTACAAGAGCATGTAGTAGCAGTCAGAGGGGGCGGGGGGGAATGGCTTCAAACTGACCTCTGTAGGTTTAGATTATCTATTATTAGGAAGAAATTCTTCCCTGTGAAGGTGGTGAGACCCTGGCCCAGGTTGCCCAGAGAAGCTGTGGCTGCCCCATCCCTGGAAGTGTCCAAGGCCAGGTTGGATGGGGCTTGGAGCAACCTGGGTTAGTGGAAGGAGTCCCTGTCCATGGCAAGGGGCTTGGAACTAGGTGATCTTTCAGGTCCCTTCCAACCTAGGCCATTCTGTGATTCTGTCAAAATACAATATTCTCTTATTTCTGTGTATAGACAACGCTTCACTGCTTATATACCTCATTTTTGTTCGTGCTAAAGTACTTATCTTGGAAATAAAATGTTCAGCCTTAGGTTGAAAATAGGCTGCAGTTGCTACTACCATGTAAATTGCCAGCCCAGATTTATATTTTAACCTTACATTATTTCCTCTTTTATTTTTTTCTCTATATGGCTTTGCTACACAATGAGGCGGGTGAGGAAAATAGTGATAGAAGGGCAGTTTGTATTGCCAGCACTTAGTGCTGCTTATTTGGAGTTCTTGCAGTTCAAGCCGAAGCCATTAGATGGTGCCATGCTGTAACCAGAATATTCTCTTCGTATCCCTAAAACCAGCTGTATGTTATATCTGGCACGATCTTAAATGGCTAAGCCTATTCTTTTAGCGCACTGACTTGTATTGGTCAGCCTTAGTCATTATGCGCAAAACCCAGACAATAAATTAAATCTGTAGAAATTTTTTTTTTTTATTATTATTTGTTTCAATGAAAAGACTGCACCATCCTGAAAATTCAACAAAAGAGAAGGCAATGGCAGGGCAGATTTACTGCCCCTTTTTCAGTTGAAAGCAGCGTGCAATCTAAATGATTTACTTGTTTGCTAGCCCTGCATGGTGCTGTCTCCTGGGTTATCATTCACCTAAATGGCCAATGTAGTACAATGAAAATGATAGTGCGGTTACAAATTCACAGCAATTTACTGGTTAGAATCTCAAACTGGTAAATTATTTAATTTCCATTTCTTCAGTTACTGTTCAAGGTTGAAAACTTAGACGTGGAATGTTAAAAAATGGAAAAGAATTTAGCAGCTTTGGAAGTTCAGGGTGTAAAATCACGGTGATAAAATGGTGGGCTTTATTGTGTGTGTAAACGTAATATACTTAGGCTTTTGTACAGCATCTGACTTACAACTTGTGACATTCTGATAAAAAATTAACACTGTACAATATCAGCAAAGCCCATCTTAAATGGCTTAAGTGCTGGTTAACTGACAGATATCAAAAAGTAGTTTTTAATGGGGAATCATCATGTAAATGTGAGTGTTTTTACCATGCTTGTGTGGGGATGGCAGGAGGCCTGACTCTCTGCATTTCCACACATGAATGATAGATATAAAATCATTGCTAGTATCTAAGGGTGACGTAAAATTTGTTTGGGTGGCGGGTCATGACCCGGTCAGGGCACCTGTGAAGAGTAGTTTGTGTCACTCTGTGACCTCAGCTCGTGCAAACAAATCTACCTATTCATTTAGTACAGACAAATGCAGAGTCATAAAGCTGGATGGATAGGAACAGGCAACACAATCTATATAAAAATGGGGGCTGTGAGAAGTGAAAATGGAAAGTAATCCATAGGTGAATTTGAATGGTGTTATTTAGACCGTCTAAGTTCTTGTTCTTGAAGAAAGATTCTTCCCTGTCATTTCCATTGGCATGTGGCCATGTGGTCACCCAAATGGGGGCTGAGTATTTTCTTTGATAGATCAGTTTTAAGCTGGATCAGCTCCCTTATCTGACTGAATGTGTGGCCTCAAAAGCTCTTGTGCTTGGCATAGTTGGGAGCTAGGGAATAATTGGATTGCCTTTTTCAGTGGAATTCATAATTGATTATGAAAGCACACCCTGTCACCACACAATTCAGCAGCAGCTCCCACTAGGAAGCCTTGAATAGTAAGTAACACTGCAGAGTAATGCAAAGAAGCCAGGGAAAGGATTTTATAGCTGTATAAGTATATAGATATATAGATACTGCAACAGTGAGACCACTGTGATGGCAGTTCTCTGTCTAATTTTATAAGATTTTAGTCTCAAAAGCGATTCAATGATCGGAGAAAACCTTTGGAGGAGGGAGGCCTCAACCTCAATAGCTGAAGAATGTCAAAGAAGGACTTTATTGCAATGCGTATGACAGCCTGACCACTAACAAAGTTCATCACCATGTGGTATGACTGCCTGAATCAGGATGACATTTAGCAGCATGCTGACTGCGTGTCCACCAGGCCAGAAATAACAAAAGCCTGGCTGCAGCAGGATGTATTCCCAGCAGCTGGAGGTGCACAGGTGCCTTCTGCAGGTATCTGATCAAAATCCAGATCTTGCCAATCAGAAAACTCCTGCTGATCTTAGAACATTTGAATTGAGGTCTCGTGAAACTCTTGAAACTGCTTAGGTGAAATGAGCTTGGTCCACTCAATTTGATGCCAAGAAGACATTTGTAATCCAAATTATGAAACCAAGCCAGAGTCTGGCCCAGTTTCCTATAACTGACAGGTTCTGGCAGGAGAGGTTCAGCAGCTGAAGAAGGGGATACTGGAGGTCGGGACTAAGCTACCTGGACACAACTGCAGGGAGAAGGGGCAGTTTGCACTGGGTTCTGGAGGCCTCTGAAGTTGGCACATTGGGCTATTTCTCTGTCTCAGCCAAAAATGCCACAAAGAGCTGAGAGTTGTGACAGCCTTTTTCAACATTTTGACTTTTAATCTGTTATGCAACCACTAAATGGTGGTGGCAAACTGAATCTCACTAGCAAAAAGACTTTCCAGACTTTCACTGCATTTCATGGCCAGACAGCGTGAGTACAGGCAGGGAATTGTTAGGGTGCACGGTGTGTGACCATCGACTTAAATATTTGGCCTTTTAAGCTTTGAACCTTAAGTCACTTGACTAAATAGATGTCTTCATAAATTTGAGGGGCCTGTTTCCATATGTGGTTTGACTGATCTAATTGCATTTAATTATTACAGCTTTAACAGATTACATTCTCCATGTAAAAGCAAAAGAGGAGGATTACATCACAAAGTTCTTGTGCTCCTCATAGTTTGTGAGATGTTAGAAATGCAGAAGGAGGCAGTGCATTGAATACTCATATTATGTGATTATTCTAACAAACAGTTGTTTGTGATATGGTTGTCTTCACTGCTTAGATCTGCTTGCTTGAGACAATAGCTAAGCATCTGCTAGTCTCACTGCAAAATCCTACAAAATAAAGACTAAAATTTTACCTCAACTGACACCAATCAGTGAAGCAGATGCTGCAGAAATTCTGAAGAGAATTTTAACATTGTTTTAATTGCATGTTAGAAGTCAAATAATGTTTATCTCAATGGGGCAGTGAATTAAAGGCATGAAAGAAAAAGGATTTTTTTTTTTTTGGTCAGTTATTATTCTTTTGTTCGATTTTCTTTTAATTGCTCAAATGTTCTATATATTGCAAACTATGCTAGTTTGTTTGGCATTATTGAAGGTGGTTTGAGAATGCACTTTAATGCTGATAGATTGCTAAAAGCAGTGTGGGTATCCCAGCTTTTCAATCTGCAGTTAAGTTCCTTAGTATGAACATTTGCTTTTTTCAATTTGAAACTTCGTTTAAAATGACACAGTTCCTGAGAATTTTTTTTTTTTTCGGTTTAAATGGGCCTATAAAACAGTAGTTGTATTTTAGAATCCGGTAACTGAAATTTTAGAAGTGGCTATAATGGTTTTTAGGACGGAGACTGAATTTTAAGGTGAGTTTCGTACCACAGCAAATAACTTTTGTGACCGTGATGTGTCTGAGAGATGCGAACTCTGATAACGTTTGTGAGCTCTGGAAGCTGAAACTGATGACACCACCAAAATATTGACGGTGGGGCTGTATCAGGTACAGACACTGTTGCACTTAGGGGAAACAGAAGAGGCGTTATTGAAGTAAAAGCAGCGAGTTCTCTGTATTCTGCTCCAGCCACTTCCTCCTTTCGGTGCTCTCCAACGGAAAGCGGCCGCTGCTGGGGAGGGATCCGCGAGGTTTTCAGGTGAATAATGCTCACATCACCAGGAACCTCTCGCCTGTGCTGCTGCTGCGGATGCTGGGTTTTCCCGGATACTTTGTCAGGACATTTCTACTATTCCTAGAAAAGAACAGAAACCATGAAGGAAAGAAAAGCCGTTTGCCTTAATATCCACAGAAGGGGGACGGTGTTGATTGTGTCACTGCAGCTGCTGAGTTTTCAGGGTGAAAAGCTCGGTTGCTGTTCTCAGGGTTTGCAGTTTCAGTCAGGCGTGGTAGTACAAATGAAGTTTGCCTTTACTGCTGCAGTTGGGTACTTACCTAATAAAGTTATGAATAAAAATGACAGTGAACTACACTTTTATTGATTTTAATAAAAAATATGTGGTAGGAAAGAGTTATATTCCAGTGCCTCCAAACAGACTTGGAAAAGTGAATTTAGGAAAAAAAAGTCTTTTAGCACAAAGTTCTGATGACAACAACATTTTTATAATTTGTAAAATCCTGCTTTATTTTATTAATACAATATGGTGTGCTAATAAAATACATCTGTATTAATAATAATATTAAATAAATAAATACATACTACAATAAGTTGTATTAATAAAATATGGTGGGGGAAATCTAGACAATTATCCTGGTAAATAGGGTTGATTATTTAATTATTGCAATATAATTATTTATTGTAATACAATTTAAGGGCAGACTTCATCTGCTGATGTGAGGACTCAAGGAAGTATATATAGGTATGTTGGAGAGGGTGGGGATGGTGACAGAAAATAAAGCTCCACTGTCCAGATTGGTAGCCAGAAGGGGTCTTCTCTGACCCTTTGTTTACTAATCATTAGTTTGGGGTTTTTTAGATTGTAAACATTCCTAGAAGAAAATCTTTGTTGCCTGCATTTCTGGTTTCCTTTTATTTTCTTGTTTCTTTTTCCTGCTGACTCAGTCTATCAGTTTCCATTTAGCTAGGCAGAAAATTCAAGGAAACATTCCAAGAACAGCACAGAGGTACATGCCTCTTCTGAAATATCAGGAAATTAAACTAATCCGTTCTATGTTTTAAGTGAAGATGTACTAAAGAATGAGTAAATTGTGCCATTATAGACATTCTAGAAAAAGGTAGTTAAAATGTATTGAAACTGGAACATGTCTGTAAAAAAACGTTTTGTTTCAAAGAGCAGATAAATATGACCATACAGAATGTGATGGAATGAAACTACTTATGCTCCACAGCAGGACAGATGTTTGGGTTTAGTGAAATAATATTTACAGATAGGAACTTACCTCTGTATACACATGTAAACCCTTTTACAAGAAGTTTATTCATTTGCTTTTCACCAGGGATTTTACTGGCATGTACCCAGCATGAATTGAAGCCTGTGGATCAAAGCCCAGGAGTCAAAATTCCCGAATGCAGACTCCAAAATTTATTTCACGTGAGTAATGCATGTTGGGAAATCCTTGCAGGCAGAGAAGAAATGGTGCACAATTCATAAACTTTTTCCACTTATCTGCTCCATTACAAGATGTACACAGGAGAAGACTCATGTTCTTACCAGGCTCCATCTGCATCTCTGAAAAGAGTGCATGATCCAATTCATTTCTGTTTATAATTCAGGTGTCTTTTAGTGACTATTCACAGTCTTTGTAAAGACACATTTGTATTATTTTACCACCAGAATATATGGGACCAGGAAAATAAAGAGAATCATTTGTCAGGAACTGCTCAAAATGGTACAACTTCATGGAAACTTCTCTGCAGCTTTCCCCAAGGGTAATCAAGTTGTGAAGAAGAAACTTTTTCTTATTAATGTCTCAATGCAAAAGATATTTGGACGAAGACAGTGTAAACATCAGTATTTCAGGATTGTGGAAGTACAGAAGGGCTTTATACTTGAGAAATTTGGGTAGTTTTGAACCAGTTTATGCAGTCTGAAGAAAAAAAAACAAAAACAACAAAAAACTGGGCATTTATATGATACAGCTGATTATTCACAGTGGGTTGGGATCACATGAGCTGCAGCATCTGTCCCGTTGTCATTTTCAAGTACACACAGAGCCATTACCCTACATCTTTAATTCACTGATGTTTATTGCTTAGTAATGGAAAAAGTTAACCTGACTAAAGGACTTTCTGCAATGTTTGTGTGGAACCCATTCTCCAAGTGAAAGTAAGGAAAACCCCTAGGAGAGAATCACTGCCAACCCGAAACAGTATACAAAGACACAGTACTCCCATTGACAGGGATCCTTGCCGGCAGGATCTCAGACTGAACAGAAGACTCCTTTGAAAGATATTCCTCTTCTACAGAGTACTGCAAATGCCCTGTACATAAAATCCCGTGAGCCCTGTTTTTATTTTGGACAGCAGTAAGAAAGAGAAGATTTGGGGGGAAATCTTTTTTTCTTCTTCCCCCGCCCCAGAAAGTGTGGATCACTAATCTAGGAGGCAGATGGTCACACTGGTCATACTCTCTGCTTTGTGACTGGCACTTGGTTTTGGCATGCTAATGATTTATTGTTCCCAAAAATAGCTTTACAGACAGGGTCAATTATATTTTTGGATTGTACAGCATGTAGAGCAATTAGTTGGTTGCACAAGGCAGTTGGTTTATAATGCAGTACACCCCTTCTTCATAATTGGCACCTTTCTGATATCCCATTTATAACAGAGGGGTCTATCTTTACAAACAGTCCCTTGTATTAGCATGCAAATACACTGTCCCCCCCCCAGATAGCTTTACACACAGAGACAATTATATTTTTTCTTTGCAGGATGTGTGGACTAATTAGCTGTGGATAAATGGGGCACTTGGTCTTCAGATTTCAAGATCTTACCGCACCAAGTGATTCTGAGACACTTTCAAGGGCAAACTGGTAGGTAAAATTGTAGAAAGAGACTATACTGGCTCTCATCACTCAGGCTGCCATTTGAATGCAGAATGAGACGTTTTATAGTTATGTTGTTTCATTATCCCTCACTGTCTGGATCACTCTGCAGTGAATAGGGTCAGGTGCTACACACAGCACTCTGCAGGCTTGGGTGAACGTGGCTCATGGGGTTTGGCCAGGTGGGAAACATCCTAGAGCCAGTGTGATTAGCAGTGTGCTTTAGATTCAGGCAGTAGTTCAGATTTTCATGTGCATATTATTAGTAATACTCACTGATTCATTAATTGTTTTGGTATCAACAACCACGTTGGCTGGCTGACACAAAAGTTTTCATTTTGAATGTAAAAATGTCTTAACTGCTGCTCTCTTGGGAGAGCAGATAAATGAGGGGGGAAAGTTTTTGTACATGGTATTTAAGACGAGATTTGTCCTTAAATTAAGTCGAGCTGTAGTTCTGCTAAAAATGTGGTGCTAAATCTAGAGATGAATTTAGACTGGCATTTTATATCATTTTTTACTTGCAACTAACAAGACTATAAATGAATAAAGAGAGAAAACAGTGAATCTGCTATGCTGTTTGTACTCTTTTTGACAGAATAATCATCTATCAAACATTGGTCACAGGTACAGTATAGTCACTCCAAAGCCTTGTCATTTTGAGTATGGTGAAAAATCATGTTGTGGTGGATGTTAGCAGGTGGTTCCTGAAATACTGGGATCTAGGGGCTTTAGTTGTGGCTTTTAGGTAAAATCTTTTTAAAATGAGGAATGCTCCATTCATCTGCCCATTTACTTATTTATTTATTTTCCTAATACCCTCTTTTATGGTACTGGGGGAGCAGAGAGGCGATAAGAAATAACAATAACAATTCCCCAGCAGGGAATGAATGAAAATTATAGATTTGAAGCTACTCTAACAGATAGGTTCCTGCTCTAGTCTATATTGTAGGTTTGGAGAGTAAGTGATTGTATGTTCTTTTCACACCAAGGAAGAAAATCACACTTGTTCTTGATATCTAATAATGATACTACACTGTATGCACAGTCTGAAATCAAGCAGGGAAAAAAGATAGGTTTCCTGCTGCCCAGGGGGACTGTTGTGATTGATACACATTTCTGAAACATCTTTAAGAATGGATTCAAATGCTGGAATCATTTTAGAATACAGCAGAGTCTACTGAGCATGTCCCAGCCCTGGGACATGGCTTACACCATTCTTGCTGAAAGTTTGACTGCTTGTAAACCACAGCCCCCAGTGTGTGAGGATTTTCATGTTATTAATAAAATAGTGATGTAGAGGCGACACATTTTAATAGAAATGCTTTTAGAGAAAACATTTGCCGTTTAGCTGTATTCTTATAGCATATATGAACTAGATGCTGTGCATGAATACAATATATACATACTGCACGTGCATAGCTATTATATGAATTGCTGCTCCTGAGTGAGGGAAACTGGGGAGACAATAGGTAGAGACTGAGCTCTGCCACTGAGGTTTGTCACTGCTGGAGCCTACAGGCGTGTTACCATCCCCTGGGCCAGGAAAAGAGAACCTTTGGTGAGAAAGGAAAAAAAAAGTAAATCTGGTGTTTTCTTTATTTTCTCGGGTGAAATGTCAAAATTGTTACCAATGCAGTCATCTGGCAAATAGGTAACTAAGCTAGTTCAATAATTTACAGATTAATTATTTACCTAATGGCCTTGCAACTTCTGTTTTCTAATCAAAAGTTAAATGTTTGCACAACACTATAAAATTTAATTTCTGGAAAGTAAGAATGTTTATCCATCTGATATATGGAGAATATGAACATATGTTTCATAAAACAGCAAAATATAGTTTGTTAGTTTTAACAAAACCCTGGAAAACTAGAAATCATGTATTATATAATTCTGGGGTTTGCTAAAATGTGCCTAAGACTAATATGCAAGTTTAAAAGTTTTACAGGAATGATTCTCTTGTCCAGTGAATTTTGTCATGTCTTTGTGTGAGAAAAATAGCAAGTTATTTGAAAACTGGAAGTTCTATGTTGTTTCAGATCCTATTTGGAGATGATTTTTGTTCTGTTCTCAGCAATGCCTTGTGCTATTAGTCAAGAGGAAAGGTGAGGGTAGGATACAGCTTGTTGTTGAGTTTATCAGAAATATATTTCTCCCCCATAGCTCTGGACACACAGTGTAAGTGTTCCTCTTCGGGTTTCACTTTGACTTCTTACCTCAGGATGTGCATCTTATCTAACCTGAGCAACACTCACTCTTTAAGAAATTTGTCCTCTGTGAATACAAATCCTTTAATAGATCAGAATAACAGATAGAAGACCACGTATATTATGGGTTATGATGTACCCACATTAGTCAAAATAGAAGTGCTTTAATCATAATTTTAAGTAACTTTAATTAAACAAACTTTTGCACTTTCACTTAAACCAATCCCAAGCAGTGGCATCTACATCCTGGGAAATTATTGCAAGTGATTACTATTTAATCAGCATTTAAATCAGATGCTCTCAGACATCATTACCTTTATTTACATATTGGTGAGCAAATGTGGATAAGAAACTGTATTCAGATTGACTAGGGACAGTAATTTTGGTGGAATTCAATTAACTCAGGTTTTTGGTTGAAAATATATCTCTGTTTATGAATTGTGCTACATCCTTTAAAGTTTTACTAACAGGACAAGACTAACAACACAACAAATTAATGATCTGATTAACATATCTAGTGCACTAACTCGGAATTTACTTACAATTTGGAGGAGACAACATTTTTAATTTGTTAAAGGAATAGGTGCAAGCTACTTTTTGTCTCAAATTCTGGTGTCTCAGCTGCTGATGTCTCTTCCCAGTAGCATTAAAAGTGATGTGAATGTATCATATCCAAGATAGTTAGAAAAACATCAATCTCTTGTAGGTGTCTTGAGGATGGCAGATGGTCATGTCTTTGTATCAATAATACAAATGAACTCACTGTTTATTTTTAGTAATGTAAATTGAAAAAAAAGTACATCCAGGTTCTCAGGGAAAATATAAACTTGAAGGACAGCTAGCTTGTGATATTGGAAAATCCATTTTTATTAAAATTTTATTCTATATAGAGATCTTGTCACAAGTTATTTCGGAATAAAATCCATGAGATATCTATATGAATATAATTCTGGAGCCAAATATAAGATACTCTGTCACGCCTTCCCACAGCAGAAAGGCAATGTCTCCATGAATGTGCACGTATCTCTGGTCCTCACATTAGTTATATATAAATATATTTTCTATAGGTGTAGATGTATCAATGCCTGATGCAGCTGCCTCTCAAGGGCCAGTGCCACAGAAGGGCAGTAGATTCCTGAGGCCTGGTCTTTTACAAATTAAGACCAACTCTGGAGCTTTGTTGTTTACTGAAGTTTATGATGCTGTTTTATTCCCTGATGCCCAACATTCTCATTAATTCTCTCTGTGCGGTGTTTCCCCCTGTTGTGAGAAGCAGTGTGCTCTTTATGTAGCCCAGCACCTGCCCCTTTCTCCAGAAATTAGCATCCGTGTTGCCCATTTTCAGCCCCCCAAAGCAGAAAGCTCTCAGATTAACTCACTTCCCTTTCTTTGGGAAGGATTTTTCCCCCCACACTATTGAGCTTGCTACTTAGTCTACTCTGTGTTCTTAAGCCATTGAATTACACACGATGAGCCGCAGGATCTGAATGATTGCTCTTGGCTTTAAAGGTCTGTGCTCCAAAAGCAGCACTGTCCGAATCATAACGTGCTAAAAGAGTGCAGTACAAATATTAAGACACAGTAAGAAACGGTGACATTTATTCCAGGGCCTTTCAGCTGCGGATCAGAATGAGCTGGTTTGTGACTCACTGACTGGGATATGTGAGGATATGTGTTCATATCTGTTCAGAGAAGCAGATATCACGTTGTTTCAGCTACAATACAGACCTCTAGACCTTTTTTTTGTAAATTCTTCCATATCATGTGTCTACACATAGCATAAAAGTTGTTGGACTTGCTTATTAGAATGTCATTAAAATTGAGTTAAAAACAAACAGATACGAATGTAGGGTCAGAGCATGTTCTTTGCATCTCTATAATTTGCAGCAGAATTTTACTCTTCCTTTTATATTCAACTAAATGAAAAACATATAGCAGGCTGTACTTAAAGGAAAATCAACACAAACAAACCCAAGAATATTAGCAATGGCTCAGCTGAAGGATCACAAAGACAGATCTGTAGTATAATTACACAGCATAACAGTGCAGCCAGATTGTCTTAAAGTGTCTGTCTACCTCTCGGGCTCCAAATACAATTAATTATTACGAGAAATGACTTCCATAGGAACTGCTTTTCTTTGGCTCAGGAAAAAAAAAATTGAAAACATTTGGGTGTAAACTTCAGGGAAAGGTCATAGGTTAATGGAGTTCGTAAATAGAACAGCAAGGGAATCTAAACTTTAATTACTATAATGTAAATTACCTTAGAGAGCCCAAATTAGTGATCACTTAGCCTAGCCATTCCACCTTCCCAGTAGGTTCTCCTCACTTTGGGGGCTTAACCCAAATTCCCTGCATTCCATCCGGACTGCCAAGACTGTGAACAATTTGCATAGTTGCAGCTTCTTCTCCAGAAGCTTTCGGATGTCTTTTTCCTTCCAGATCCCCTTCTGCCTGTTTAGTACAACTAAAGTATCACTACTTACTAACTTCCATTTTAAATAACATGTACGAAGAAAATGACAAAATCAAGTACATTAGCTCATTCTGGGGAGAAATGCTGGCATACGGATGAGAAGAATATCGAGAGAGGGCAGGTATGGCACTGCAGTTCACATTCCTGAGCAGTAATTGTTCTGTGGATTCTGTTTGCTTTTAATGGCAAGCCTGAGTACATTAGAATTTACTATACAAATAAATGTATTTTACAAGTTGTACATTCCCAAACAGCTTAAATACATTCCAAATTTTCAATTCAATGATAAGGTGGAAGTCAAAACACCCATTTTGAATAATCACTTTGAAGAGCAACATAAAAATTTTGTGTTCCCACCATCGTGGCTGTGAATTGTCTGGCTGAATAGATGCAGTGTGACAAGAGCTGGAATAAAGGGAGAAGCTTTCCTATACGTTTGCACTTATTGGGTTTTTCTTATAATGTTAAGAAGTGCCTGAATTTCAAACACAATAAGCAGCTTTTCCCCAACAAGTCTTAAACTATGTGAGCAAGTGCAAGAAAATGAAGTTTGACAAGATCTGTGAGGCTCCCATTCCAGGATCCCACATTTCAGGAGAGGAATGGTGCCTCTTTCTTTTTATTACCATTTTAGTGTAGATTAATCTTCAGTAAGAGGTAACTGTGAAGTGTTTTATGATTTATGAGTACTTCTGTTGAGAGACAAGCAACAATATCTGTGTTTGTAATCAAGGTGTCCAAAGTTTTGGTGGCCCAGCTCAGTGATGCTGATGCCCAGTTTGATTTGTCCCGTGACTCGTGCAGAAGGGTGCTGCAGAGAAACACTCCAACAGTGTCTCTGCGTAGAAGACAAAGAATGAACTTACGTTAGTGTAGACTTTCTACTTTGAACTTCACAAAACGTACTGATGGATGAAAAATCACGGTTAATTACCAGTGAAATCTAAAAGTATCCCAACTACAAAGTTAGAAAGTTTTAGAAGCAGAGAATATTTTGAAAAGGGAAATGTTTTAAATAATAATGACAATAACGACAACATTTAATGTATCTATAAAAGCAATTGCATTGCTTATGAAATATTAGACTAGCCCTTTGAAGATGTGGGTTTGGTTCTTGACATCTTCTGTGACATTTCTTAGGAGATCACTCTGTCAGTGATGATGTCTTATATCTAAGAAACAAAACAAAGCAAAACAGTCTATACAGATGACAAGATCTCCAGGACAAAGGACTTGGAATATATTTTACAGTTCCTAGCACAGTAAGATATTAATGAAAATGTGATATTGTTTTACTGAAAATATATTTAATGATAATAAAATAGTAATAAAATTGGAAAAAAATTAAAACAAATAAAAATAGACCCTTTATAAGAAAAATTGTAAGGATGTTGCCTTCAAATTCTAGCATTACTTGTATAGAAGACTGACTCTTAATTAGGTTAGTTCTGTTAAAGCATCAACAACAAAATCTTTTGTAGGACTCCCAAGACACAGATTACCCTTTCCCAAGTGGCAGTGTAAGATCGTACTCCTTGACCAAGGAGAGCATCCTTCCAGGAGAGGGAGCTGCTCGGCCTAGGGACTCCAGGCTTGCCTGCTCCAATTTTATCTTGCTTTCGGGGATGGGAATTGCAACATGTTCTAAACTTACCCGTGCACAGCAATCCTGCAGCTGCAGGCTGGGCCGCTGCGTTTGGTCTGTGTGCACTACACTGCAGCCTCTCAGGAGCAAAGATGCCACAGTGCGTCCTAAATGGAGCTTATGAGACAGCCAGGCCAGCTTGTGTTTGCTACAGCTACAAGGCAATGCAGAGGAGACAGATTCCAGGACTGTCTGGGAAGGATCCCCAGTACTCCAGTGTCTGTTACTTCCCTGGGACATACCAATGTGAAGTCGCTGGGCATAAAGGGGGATTAGCAGAGTTAGTGAGAAATCACGCAGGAGGTGCCAGGCCTAACAAAGATCTCCAATGTGCTACCAGTATTTTCTTTAATGTAATTTATTTGACTTCTGTAATAAAAGCACTTTTATTAAAGTAACAGAAACAGTAGCTGATTTATTTTAAGCACAGGAGGAACGAGTCTGAGTTAAGCAATGCATTTGCTGTATATTATTGTACTTCCAGAGTGTGGTCTGTCATAGCCAAGAAATAGTATCTTTGCAGGGACCAGGAAAAAATGTCCAATACTGAATTAAGGTATGCTGATCTGGTCTGCTTCCAACCAGGAAAACTGAAGATGAGCTGTTAAGGTAGTTTCACTGAATTAGTGCCCTAAAATGTTCGCTGCATTTTTCTTATTGTGACCATGCTGGTGCTACTTTCTGTTAAGATGGAGTGTTAATTACCTGTTTCTGAGGTAGAATGTGAGCATTTTACCTGATTCTTTGAAACTCCTCTAAGGAATAATACTCTCCCTCAGGAGGCACGTGCTGTTGGTCTTACTGAATCTGACATATGGGGTTGTCACTCTTGTGCTTAGCAAGCATTGATCTTTTCAGCATTGTTAATGGGGACTGTGTATCTCTGCTCACAGTCCTGTCTTCTCTCCATAACCGAATCCATGAAATCCATATCTGGTACAAATACAAGGCTAGTGTTTAGTATTCTGTTTTTCATCACCAGAATTGAGAAGAGCTTGTTACCGCACTTTGCATGGCCAAGCTCTGTTACTGTGAGCTGCTCCTGCTCACATCAAATGTAAAGATACGTTTGCTGTTGACCTCATTTAAAAGCCCTCTAGAGGGAAAGTCTGAAAAAGTTGATACAGTTTGGCATGGTTATTCATTATGCATGGGAAGTGCATTGCTTTATTTTCATTAATTTTACATAGAAATGAGATACAGCACAACACGCTTTTCTCATTTTTGGGAGCTTCATAAAGCTTATGTTGTTATGTTCTCTATGCAGAACCACCTATGGACAGGAAAATCCAAAAGCATTCAGTATTCCCCAGCTCATCAATCCATGTTTAAAGAGGATGGGATTGTCCTTGTGTTAAATGTTGGCGTTCTGCTACTTTTCCTGGCTTGATATTTTGCCTGGTTCTGCATAATGACTGGCACTGATGAAAAAAATTCAGGTGTGCTAAAAATACAAAATGTTCCCTTGCTGTAACACTGAAAATTGTAACTAATCACCATGCTGTGAGTGTGTAGGCTATGGAAAAATGAGAGCAAAGGTACAGAAGTCTATCTTTAGCTGTACTGAACTAGCAGTATCATTCACAAAAAAGGATTGCAGCTCAAATACTTGACTGATTGTTGAATTTCACTTTTGAAAGAACTGAGAATTCCTACACCGCACCTTTTTCATTAACTCCAAGTTTGTTTCTGTCCATTTTTTCTGACTGAAGATGTCAGTGAAAGGTCAGCATGTCAAATTTAGGACGATTTTTCATAATCATAAAAGAGTAGAACATCATTTGTTCTTGAAATGTATACCGCTTTTTTAAGAGCATGCAACTAAACTCAGAAAAATCTTGGGGAACTCTTCACACAAATGTGATGATTTACATACTGATGAGAACATGAATATAATTTTTTCTAACCACTTATAGAAAAGCATATTAAAAAATATAGCATTGTCTTATGAAGATAATCAATACTAAAGGTATTTTAAATACTCGCATTCAAGCTCAAACCTATTTACCATGACCTTAGTTGCAAAGCTGTATGTGTTCCATGAGTCCAAAAGACTCCAAAGGTCTGCAAATGATGTGCAGTCACTTCTTCTGTTCTGCTTTCCCTTTCTGCAGCTTCCAACCTGTCTTACCCAAAACCCCTTGTTCTAAACCCTGAAAATGCCATTGTGAATCAAATCCTGTCATTTTTAAACTTTCAGGATGACTGCTTTTTCTTTATAGCATAAATTACATTACTTGCAACACTAGCAATTGTAAAATTATTTCTTCTGGCTCTAAAACCTTAGTTAAGATCTAGTGGTTTGGCCACAAAATTAGGAACCAGAAACTTCCTTGTAATTCCATAACCATTGCCATTTGTTTCATCCAAAGTAAGCAAGTCCTTAAAGCTTCTTTTGGTGTCAGTTCTTTATATGTAGTATGGTGATAATACCTCTTTCCTCTTAGAAGTGTAATGGAAATTATTTAAAATCCGTGGTACTGAACAGCCTAGAAGTACTAAAAGTTTTCATCTAAGTATAACTAGTCCTGATTATGGAATATTTGGTTGTTTATGATATTCTTTTCAGTGGGCTAATGCATGCACTAATGCCAAATTAAATGTAATTAATCGCTTCTCTACTTGAGTTACTAAAGCTACACATTCAGCCCTCACTCACCCCTCTGTGATTCTATTGATTGCCTTGTGATTTACTTAGAGCTTAAAATAAGATAGACCTGGACCCAAAATGTTAATTTCTAAGGTAATTTAGGTTTTGACATCAATGGAGATTTTGTTCCACACCTCTGCCTTGCAGTTCCTCACATTAATTCCATGCAGGGACTGGAAAACCTGGTGTTGTAAGTGGAATGTCTGAAGTATGTTTTGCATAGCAGTTATTCCCAGTATTGCGTAACCAAGGTTACGTCAGAAAAAGAGAAATGATTACTGACGCTTCAGATAGTAGCTCAGTTAAATATGGGGATTGTCAAGAAGAGTATTCCTTATATGTATGTATATTAAAAAGAAGAAGTAAAGCTCTTTCTCAGTTGAAGACAGCAGCTCCTGTGTTTCATGTCATATCCGGTCAGGACATAGTTCCCCATGCGAGTGTTGCAGAAAAAAGCCAAAGAAAATGCAGAAAAAAGCCAAAGAAAATGCAGAAATGGGCTTTTCTGTGTTCCAGCCACCTGTCCGTCCCGAGCCCCAAGCGGTGATAGGAGCTGTTCTTTTTCCTTCCCTCTTAATCCAGCCCTCAGCTGGATTAGCAGTGGTGCGTTTCTTTGTCCAAGTGCAAGCTTAGACTGGATAGCCATGGGAATCCTGCCCTAAGTCCCCTCACTTGACACACATACACGGTCTCTTGGCTGCCTAAGACCCCTGCCCATCTGTTGGAATGGCGCTGTGCCCACTTCCCCAGCTCGCTGGCCATTTCAGCAAGGCATTACTGCCAGATGATCCTTGGTTTGGACGGATGGATGGATGGCTGGCAGCATTGCTGCCTGCTCTGCTCTTAGCATGGCTTTCTTTTCCAACAGTACAGAAGCCTGTGCTACAGGTGTATTTGGTCCTGCACTATTTAGAGTTGTATAGGCAAAATCCTAATCGGATCGAAGCTGAGTCAGCCTACCAGAAACAGATCTGAAAAATACTGTTTCTGCACTGGAGGAAAGACAGGAAAAAAGCTGTCTATCAGCTGATACTGAGCCCAGCACTTCACTGTAAAAGTGCTTTGTAGGTAGTATAGAAGGTCTGGATGTAAACAGCAATTCATGATAGCTGATGAAGTGAGGAAGAGCTCAGTCTCACCATGGTAATTCCAGGGGAGTTCAGGGCATGCTTTTACTTAATGTTTTCTGTTTCTGCACAATATTTGAGTAAAATATTGATTCATCTCCCTAAAAATAAAAGTACCTGACTTCTTGACCAGCTCACACTCAGTTGGTTTATGCCTTTGCAAAGGTCTCATGTCCCAACCCACGTATGTGCATCCATGCTGACAGAAGATTCTGCATTTGGGGGCATTCATAGTCTGAGAGTTTTCATAGCTTCCACGTACCTGATGTCTGAAAACTTAGTAGTAATGAGGTTCTGACTCTAGAAGAACTGACATTAAGAAACTGTGAAGGGTAGCCTTCTGCTCCATTTCTTTTTTAAAGGCCTTGGAAATGTTTTAGATCTTCAGAAATGTTTGGGTTTGTTTTTAATTTGGGGGTTTTTTTGTAGCGTGAGTAGCGAGGAATTCCTGTTTGTTCTGTGAAAGATAAATTACAGAATCCTCTCAAAAATGAAATACCAGTGCAAGTTCAATTCCAGGAAAAAGAATTCTGTGTCAGTTTTGCCAGTTTATACTTTTTATCTGACACAGTAACACATGGAGAAAATTGGGCCTTGTGTGTTGCAGGGCGAAAGGCACAGTGGGAAGGGAAATGGGCTGAAAGTCAACCAGGGCTCTTTTATTGCCTCTGCTGTTGAATTACTTTATGACCCTTAGCAAATCACTCAACTTCTCTGTGCCTTGGTTTTCTTTTGGTATTAATTAACTAAATTGTAAATGATTCAGAAACAAGACTTCTACCCCGATCTTGGCTTGGGCTTCAGGTGCTAATGGATCAAAAGTAATAATGTTGAAAACTTCATAACCAATTTTTCATTTAAGCCAAACACATTCTTACCTTTTTGGGAAAGTACTGAATTACTTGCACAAAGACAAGGTTCTGTAATAAAAGGAGAACATGACAGCACATATCCTGTATTGTCACTCATCTGTTTATCCTTCTACTCCATATTCAAATAGAAGCAAAGTATTTTAGACCCTTTAAAACAAAGAGCATAGCAAAAATAAACAAGGATTTCTTCCACCCATGATAGCTTTTACAACTTCCCTCATGCCTAAAAATGAAAAATAGCTCTTTTAGCTAGTATATGTTGCTGTAGGTGTATATGTGTGCTTCCAATGAGTACACAATAAACAAATACAGTGTATTAAAAACAAACGTTTCATGCATCCTTGTAGTTCATTATTAACCTTCCATGTTTTCACTGTTCTGTATATGACTTTTCTGGATATAACCAGTGTTACATGGAAGCCTTTAAACAGACATCCCCTTCAGTAGGATGAGCGAAAGGCAGCTCCAACTCCTGCTGTAAATGTAGGTCAGTTCCCGCAGAAGGAAATCTGTGCTTCCCACCCCGTGCGCGGCACTGGCTCCCACAAACCCTACGTGTTGCCAGCACAACTTCTTAAGATCCTCTTCAGTTAATTATATATCTTCTCCCTTGGCTGCATGATGTGTTTGAGTTGCATATAGAATGGCTTTCTCCATTCTAAGTTCAGATCCTTAACAAAAGCATTTCGGCTTTTGGCAATTTGGGATTTTACCATACTTAGGACAGATGTAATGTTGTGTTGTTTTCTCCTCCCCTGCCTCAAATGTCTCCCAAGTATCCTTTTAGAAATAACATACATATTTTGAAGCTCTCAGAAGTTAATACAAATAAAAAATGAACTATAAGGATAGTGCAAAAGCTTCTCATATCACTGCTCTGATATGAAAAGGTTTAAGAGTGAAAGTGATAAAATTCATGAAAATTTCATACAACTTTCTTGAAGGGACTAGATAGCTTGCAAAGAGGTTTAGATAAATTAATTTTTTTTAAACATCAGGAATTTAGTAGATATAATTTATGTTATTTTAGCTTTTATTTCTTACGTGTTAGTTCTAAGGATTGCTTATTCATTGATCTCTAATCTCAATTCAAACCCTGTAAAATTTCCCATTTGCTCTTCTGTCCTTTCAAATGTTATTGAGAAGCTTCTGCAGGTTTCCACCCAGTTCATACAGGCAGTGTTTACCCTGTCCATCCTTCTCCCATGTGTGACCAAAGTTTGACAGTAGCCCTGACACTTTTTGCCTCTGAAAGGAGAGGCCTAGGTGAGAGTATGGTGGAACAGATATTTCATTTTCTTCTCCCTCTGTGGCCATCCCAGAAATAGGTGGTTATTCGATCAAAATGTTTATGTGTGTGCATATATATATATATATGTACACACACACACTTTTGAAAAACACACACGTGTGTATTTATATAGAAGAATTACCCTTGAAGTGTGCTGGCTTTAAATTTGAAGGATTGAAAAAAGGAAAAGTGTGTTCCCTGAAGAGCAAGGCAGCAACAAATCTTCCACTCTACATCACAGGTAAATACATACAGTCTACACACATTGCTAAATATACTGAGTGAGGGGGGAGGGAGGAGGTAACCCCCCCCCACACTATACACTTTTGTAAAAAAAATGAGCTTATTTAATGTAATTGGAGAAACACTGCAGCATTCCCTGACTTCCACACTTGAGGGAGAATCAAATTAACCATTTACATTAAATTACAATGTACACATGAATTAGAGTGCTTCAAAATCCATTGTTGTGCAATTTGTGGAACTACTGCAGTACCCCCACCCCGAACGCTGCTCCTACCTCAGAAATACAGGCACGGGCTTTGTCCAACACAGTCTCTTAATCCCCAGTGATAATCGTCAGGGAGACAGGATGACTGTTTGGGTGGCTGAAATCTATAATTTAGAGAGGACTCTGTGTCAGAATCAAACCACTATATTGATAACGTTATTCCCAGATACTATCTGATAGGGAAAATCTGTTCTGATAATGTATTTACTAAAGACGCTTTACAGATAGTACTCAATATTTTCAGTGTGTGTGTGTGTATAAAAATGTTTGTTGCTATGGAGTCACAACTTTTACATGATATTAACATGCCAAAACTTTGAGATACACTGAGCACTCTGTGTAGCTGTGAGCTCATGTTGAAGATCTTTCTTGCTTGCATTTGGAAACTTAAAGATACAGGCAATTCATGAAGTGCAAGGAGGGTGTCCTGGCAAACTAAATAAGCTAGATCAGTCGCCTTTGATGGGCCCCCTTTTAAAAGGTTATACAAAAGAACTGTTTTGTTTGAGGGAATTGCCTTCTACTTGGTGAAAATCATATATAAATGAGTCCCAGATCAATACTCTTGAGGCTGCAAAAGGAACAAAAAAAACCCCAACCCAACATAAAAGATAGATCAGAAGCTATATTTTAGCAAAAATGTCTCTTAAGTGCTGTTGTCTGACACTATGAACTCCAATCAATGTGTCAGTATTTTGGAATTTCAAAGGAAATAGGGATCAGACCTGACAATCCAGAGCTGAAATTTGATGCTCTGGTCTTTTTGATAAACTGACAGGCAGTGAAAATTGCACACGTCTGCAGGGAATCAGGAGAAAAAGAGAGACAGTTTTGTAGAAAGTCTGCTTATGATTCACAAAGACATGCATTTTATCAAAATGGATTGCTTCTGCAGTGTGTGGCAGGTTGCCTTCCTTTTTGAATGGAGGCTTTTGCAGTTTGTAAACTGGTGGGTTTTGTACACATCTACAATATGCTATGACTTACATTGGCTTACAATTTCATTTCAATTGCTCTCCCATTCTTGAAAATGAAGCAAAATTGATAAAAACAGAAAATAAAAAAATAATTAAAAATTTTACCCCCGAAATTTTTTTTTCTAAATATATGTTCAAATTTGACAAAATGAGTTATAAAGACTGTTCTTGCCAATAGTTTAAAATAACTGAAAAGAATTTTTCATGTTTCATCTTCCTAAGCATTAAATCCTTTGGATTTGTGTAATACTTTTCATCTGAGACTCTTAAACCATGCTGCAAATGTGCAGTCTTTAAATATCTTATTCAGACAAATACTGTTATACCCATACTGCAGTCTGGTAGATTGAAAGGCTGCAAGATTGGGTGACCAGCCTGAGATCACATGGAAACTGGGAGTCTGCATGGGAACAGAACTCAGGACTCCCGACTCCCCGGAGTCTTGAGTTTAGGATGGCATTCAAGATGTTCCACACATTTTACCACTTCTAAAATACCGGAACCAAATCCTGAATCCTGCATAAAAAACGTGCTTAAATGTGCTTTGTGTGAGGGAACAAAGAAGTTGCCTTGTGGGACAGGTTTACCAATCCACTGAGTTTGGTGTACTCTCTCTGGGAGCAGCTAATACTTACAAATGCTTCACCCACTCTGTGGTGGTTTTCTGTGGCTAATTCATTCCTGGAATTTATCTTAGTCCTCTAAATACAGGGATTAAAACTCCTTTCTTAAATTCCCCTCCCCATTAACTATTATAACTCAATTTTGTTTTAGACACATAAACAAGTTTTGTGTGTTTAGGCAGGGTGCGTTGGAAGTTGAACTCCTTTGTTTTGCTAGAATCTTTGACCTTTGAAACACTACTCTTGATAGTTTATTTAAAGTTTTAAAAGATCCCTGGCTCTGTTGCTTTATGTTGTTTTAGCTTTAGTGTATCATCTTACAAGAGAGTAAATACCACTACTTTTCTTCATTAGAGGAGTGTTCTTAAACACCTTGTTAGATAAGAAAGTTCTCAGAATTTATTCACTTGTGGCCCTACATTCCTGGAGACATAACTTTGAAAACCAGCCTTCCTAATAAACTTGAAGAGATGGCTAGACAGGCTAGAAAGTTTGGCTTCGAGGTTTTATTGGCCACTTCTGAAGCTGGAGTGCTGTGTCACTTCGAGATGACTGTACAGCTGTGGGGGCAGAAAGCAGAACAGCCAAGGGGGAGCTGCAAGGAACTGGTATAGCAGAATAGGGGGAGGACAGGGTCCTTAAAGGGCTATAGTTTGTCAGAACTCATCCACCCAAATATGATTCAGTCTAACTAAAATTCAAGTCATTATGTTTGTGATTTTGTACCTTAAAGTATCAAAACCCCTTCTGATATCTTCAGCGCTTAGAACAGGTGTTACTGCACTCCATGCCTTTGGTAGAAAGGGAAGAATAACCATCTTCTCTTAAATGGCTCTACTGTACCCCACAAAGCTGGGCAAAAACAGCCAGTGCCAGGCTGCTGCTGCTTTACCATCCCTTACCTTGCTTTCACAGAGCAGTAGCAGTAAATAAAGTGAATCTGACCATATCAGCTCCTAGAAATCCAAGTCTGGCTTTATGTGCACGGATCCCCTGCGTAAATCAAGTGCGGTTGTGTCCGAAATAATTCTCTGCCAAGGCTAATACAGCTGTTTCATTTTTATATCATATCAGGCAGTAAGCAGGGTATGATTGTTTATGCAGCTGGGGAACCTTTTGCTTACTGGGTTCGCTCAGTCTCAAGCATTGTGGAGCATAATCTAACCAGCGTGTTATGCTCCATACAGGCCACTGCTGTGGGAGAATCAATAACAGAAAAGTGAGCACTGTGTTATCAAACAGGGAGCAGTGTCACCTGGTTTCTTTAACACTGTTACATCACATACTGATGTTTCTTTGGAGATAAAATCCATCAGTTCATTGCAAGCAAGGGGAAACCATCACCACCACCACCACTACTACTACTACTGCTGCTTAAATAAGTGAAAAGTCGTTTGGCCTGGTGTCTTTTCCTCTTAATGTATATTTTCACCTTGGGGAATGGCTGCCTGTTATTGATTTATCTAGGACAAAACATAATCCAGAATATATTAAACATGGTTGGTAGGTCCTATTCAAACTGGCAGCACATGTAAATTTTTAGCTCTTTATTGCAGGATAAAGGGTTAGTCACTTTCAGTCTTCTTTTTACAAATAGATTTGTTTAAAAAGGGATCTGTTGGTGTATGGCTATTGATTTTTCCAATTTGCTTTTAGTTGTGCCCATCCCGTGCCTTGTTCTAGTTTAAAAAAATAATATCCTTAATGGATATGTGGAAACTTTGTCCCTTGTTATCCAAGCCGGAGTATTTTTAATTAAATAATTTTCAAGTATGTTTGTTGCAGCCATCTTTTGATGAAGTTTTGACCCAGAGAATTTGCATTACTTGTTATACTAACATGCTTTTGCTTCAATTTTGGCCAATCTGACAAGTGAAGAATAGATGTCTGCCATGTGACAAAATGCTGAATATAAATTCTGTTAGCATTTGCCCCTGAGAGAAGGAGAAAAGGTGAGGGTTGGGGAGGGGGTGAAGAAGAAATGAGGTGTTAGAGGAGTCTGGAAAAGGAAGAAAGGAAGAATGTTAAAAAACATTTAAGAATTAAGAAGAGTTTAAAAACTCTTAAAAACATCAAGCCTAAAGGAGAGTGCTAACCAGGTTAGTCTGTTGTTAATAGAAGCTAACAAGGCAGTCAGCTCCCTCTGCAGCTGTAGATGTCATAAAAACACCTGCAGAAGTGTACCACAATTTCAAATTGGTAAATAAATAAAAGCTGTGAAGAAGCATTTTTGTGGTTACATATTCAGGTACGTTTTCAAATCAACCTGATTCTTGTATTGACTGCAAACTGTGCCCGTACTTGATAAAAGATGATTGTGGAAAAAATTGATCTAAAATTCCCAGCTAACTTGTGAGTGATCTCAGATTTCCAAGGCCTGCAGCACATTCTATTTTTTTTCTCTAGTAAAGGCTGTATCAGTTTTGTTAATCACATAACTGAGAGAGGTGATCTTCATTTAATTCTGCTACTTTATTTTGGCAGGAGGGTTTTTGCTCATATAGATATTTTTGTTAAAATGTTGTACATGTGTTAAGACCTATTTATTTGATAGCAGACAAACAGAAAAGATCTTTTGACTGTTTCTATCCAAAGGAGCTTGTTAAAGGTCAGTCCCTGTCAGAATTCAACACAACAGTACAGAGAGTGAGGATAATATGTGAGGCTGCACTTCAGTGCTGTCTCTGTGATTGCCAGCATCTGCTGTGGTTTCCAGACTTGTCCAACGAGATTTGCTAATCCAGTTGTGTGTTTGATGCCATGCTACTGAGTGCAGATATATGGAGCATGTTACATCCAATATAGCTCACCCTCAGGGAGAGGCTTATTGCCACACCTCCCCATATAGCCCAGGATGTATTGTGAACATGACATGGATATATAGATGAAGTTGAATCAAAACTCAGATGCTGCATTTGCATCAGTAAATGTAGACCTCAGCTGCAAAACGGAGAACTGGATGCAGACTTCCACAAAATTCTGGCCTATTCAGATCAACACCGAGATTAAGACCTTACAGTAATGAAGGGAAACTTAGCAATAGTTTAGAGAGAATGCTATCCCTGTTTGCCCATTTTCTGAATTTCTGACCATTCTCCTTAGGCGGAATGTTCTGTGGGATGTGCTTTCCAGTAGTCCGTGTCTCCGAAGATCAAAATGATGACAGATAACCTTTGGAAACTGGAATTGGAGGCTGAAAATTTTTGTTGGCATTGTATCTGCTAATAAGTGATGCAGGGAAGTCAAGTGTCTGGAGGATTAGATTTTAGCTTTGTGACTCATGCTTTTACTATCCGTTGACAGAGTGTGTGGATTTGAACACAGGTATTTAATGGCCTTACCGTCATGCTGGAAAAATCAAAAAGAAAGTGTACTATTCCATTTGTAGCCAGTGATGGTTCCTAACAATTCACAGTCTAGGTAAGAGTGTGTCCCACCATGAATTTCTTGAAGGGCCCAGCCAAATCTGTATTCTCAGATGCTATCAAGGTAGGTAGCATATAAAAATACAGGGAGAGAAACTCTCTCTCCTCTTACTATCACTTTTTTACTGTTCTAGCTTTTTTTATTATTATTGTTTCATCACAGCTTGTTTCAAGGAGTTGAAAGTAGAGATAGTTATACAAAGAAGGGCTGGAATTTTGGACAAGTCCTATGTGTTATTTTTTTTTATCAAAATGCCTAACCAACAGCTATCTATAGAGATCATAACGCGTGTTGTGACCATAGTGTGTTATAGTTTGATTTGTATAAAATATACATCTCTTGTAATGCATTAACATCCCCTTTTGGTCATTGAGGTACTATCACCTTCTCTAAAAGGCACAGCTTTGACTGATTTGTTAATGGGACAGAAATAATCCGTTACAGTGCTGACATCTTCAGAAAAGCTTACAGAAGTGTAAGATGTGTTATTAACCAAGAGTAAAATTTCCTTAGTTCCCAACATTTGTGTAAGAGTCAGACAGCAGATCTGCAGCCAAGCTTCTACCTGTGTCTTTTCCAGAGCACTGTGCAACCCAGCTCGCTGTAAGCTTTGCTCCTGCCCTGAAAACAAGTAGAGCACCTGGGACTTCTCACCTTTGTACCCACCTCACTGTCCTCCCACGGAAGGCTTTCTAAATAAATCTTTCCTTGAGTACTTAACAGATGACTTTGTTTGAGAGCCTCTGTGCAGCTGACCCGGAGCTCTGATCGCTGCGGATCTGCTGACCCTCCTGTGCAGGGCTTGCAGCAGATGCAGAAGGTGGACAAGCCGGTGAAATGAAGGCTCCTTCCCCCTTCCCTTCTGGACTATTCACCTACAAAAAAAATCAAAGTAAAATCTGATGTACGGTCGCTAGCTACAGTGCTAACTCTTCCAAATCTGACTTTCTATTAAAACAGTAGGGGGTGAAAATGACTGGGCTAAATGCAGGTGAGACGGGCCCCGTGAGGACTGTGGTGAGGGAAAGGCGAGTAAATCGATACGTGCCGTGGGATAGCACAGTGTCTGAAATGGCACGGTAATGGCAGCAGCTGAAGCTTGTATCGATGCGGCACCAAATGCTTTTTTGCTCCACTGATGACAGTTGTTCAGTTTCAGAAAATACAGAAAATTCTCTTTCATCGTTAAAAATTATCCGGAAGGTCTCTGTGTATCAGGTGCAGATGTTTACGAATTGTTACAGCAGTCATTTCTGTTACAGAACTCTGGTCCTACCTTACATGCACAGGAAGGTCAGGGAGTTATTTAACAATTGTGTTTTACTTACGGAGGAAATAGGGAAACAATGACCTAATCCATTTGGTCTTAATAGTGAAATTTACTCTAGAATGTAAAAAAACGTTTTAGCCTATTTAAGTAATGGCTGTGATTATAGCACATAATGTGGTGCGTTCTATACTCCATAACATGTTATGAATAGCACGCTGAGGGATTTTTTTTAGTATATGTAAATTACACAGAAGCACAAAGGATGCATCTCTGAACTGTTTTTGTCGAGCTGATTATAGGTCTAACTGCTACAGGAGGAGGCTGAAAGAGCTTTGTTGAGAGGCATTGATTGATTAATAAAGAGCGCAGCAGCAACAGACATAACATTGCAGTTATAGATTTTCCATACTTTATCTTCAGGGTTTGTAAAGATACAGTGGTGATCAGATGATGAGGTTTTCTTTCACCTTGCAGTAAGATGCAACAAATCATGGCATTCTGCAGTGCCACAAAACAGCTTTTTGCAGAACACCGAGTAAAAGGAAACTCCTCCACAATCACGACTTTACAGTTAGACATTGTCCTTTTTCCTTCTGATCTCCTTTAGTGAGAGATGCTTCCAACAATAATTTAAAGTAATGCCCCAAATTTAGAAACAAAGTGGGAACTGTACATTCAAACACTTAGGGATTCTATTTTTATTAAATTGAAAGTGAGTGGAAAGTCACATGTGAAGTCTGCACGCATTTTATTCCTGCTGATAGATATAGAAGATTTGCTAAAGAAATCTGTATTTAGATCCCAAGTTAACCAGTAAAATAGCCTAGACTTAACAGTCCGATTTATTCAATCAAGACAATGACTTTTCTACCTGGTTAACGAAGAGAATAATAAACAGACCCAGGTCAGCATGTAACCAGAATAAAGCAGAGTTGATATTTTTATGTAAAAGTCAAGTCCTGGCTGGGATAAAAACACATTTCAGCTATAGGAGGACTGATCACAGGGGAACTGCTAGAAATAAAGTCGATTCTTATTTGTTACCTGGCATTTTGCTACGCTCCTGTAATAAACAGAGAATAGAACTGCCACAGCAGGCAAATGTCTTTACCACAGAACTTCTTTCAGAGATGGGTGTGTTGGGGTAGGTTTTTGAATATTTTTGCATTACTACATATCAAATGGGATATTGAGTGTACTCAAATTCACAGAGATGTAAAACAAGTGGAAGATTTTAATAAGAACAGCCAGAAGTTTTTCAGACAGTAGTCTATTCTTTAAATTGATGATAGCCCTTTTATGTTTACATTATTTTTGTTCCAACTTAAATTCATAATGTATCCTCTTTTATCCATTTACAATATAAATTAAGAATCAAAGCACATGAAGTTCTTACTAAACAGTCTTTTCTATACTTAACAAGTAGATATATTTAAGAGATTATAATACGACAAATTTTTTTTCCAAGAAAGAAACTGCTTTTAGAGGAAGTGTCTTCTCAAGGATAATTACCTCTTGCCAAACTGCAATTTAAATTTGTAGTATTCCTCCTTTTCTAATACCCCTGTGAAATTTTATTCTGAAACTTTTAACTTGTTTTGCTTAGTTTCAGGGATGATTTTAGTTTAGTCTTGGGTGAAGTGATCCACATACATATATCTGTAAACGTTTTAGAAATACAAATAACCACATAGACATGTGCTTAAGTCCCTTCAGGATAAATATTGCACTAAGAAACCATGAGGTAAACATCTCTCTTGGATATGTTTCTTGGAGGTGCAAGTAGGACACTGAGTAACAGTCTTTGGATTTCTGTATGACACTTGTGCTTAAAAAAGGTCCTGAATTCAACATTAGGCCAGATCTCTTCACTTCTCTCTGTAGAAGTTGTCACTGAAAAATGCCTCACAGTCAGAACATCATCGCTAATGATAGTTTCCATTTTCAGCATGTATTAAAGAAAACCCTTTTGTTCCACATACAGCCCACACAATGACGCAGCATTCAATGATCCCAATGCTGAAACCTTAAGTGAATTTCATTAGGAATATTAAAATGTGTCCAGTTCTTCAGCAGTTAGCATTGCTCCACTGAAGCAAGTGGGGGTGTGACAGTTAAAACATGAGATGATTTTACTCTATGCTTTTAATTTTTACCATAACCTGGAGTGTGATACGAGGTAAGATCTGCCATATTCCATGCGTGAAATCACAGAATCATCATAGAATCACAGAATGGTTTGGGCTGGAAAGGACCTTAAACACCACCTAGTTCCAAGCATCTTGCCATGGGCAGGGACACCTTCCACTAGACCAGGTTGCTCCAAGCCCCATCCAACCTGGCCTTTAACACTTCCAGGAATCGGGCATCCACAGCTTCTCTGGGCAACCTGTGCCAGTGACTCACTACCCTCACACGGAAGAATTTCTTCGTAATAATACATTATCTAAACCTACCCACTTCCAGTTTGAAGACATTCCTCCTTGTCCTGTCACTCCAGGCCCTTGCCCAAGGTCCCTCCTCAGCTCTCTCGTAGCCCTTGAGGTACTCGAAGGTGCTGTAAGGTCTCCCTGGAGCCTTCTCTGTTCCACACTGAACATCCTCTCAGCCTGTCTCCAGAGCAGAGGTGCTCCAGCCCTCGGAGCATCTTCATGGCCTCCCCTGGACTCACTCCAACATCACTCTTGTGTTGGGAGTCCCAGAGCTGGGTTTGCTACTCTGGGTGGGGTCTCACAAGCGTGGAGTGGAGAGGGAGAATCACCTCCCTGAATCTGCTGGTCTCAGTGCTTTTGAATGAGTTCCTCTGAAATGATGGTCCCGTTGTCTGCCATTTATGTACCTACATTAACAAGCAGGTGCCCTTGTTGAATCTGTCCTTGATTTTGGAATCTGGTAGGCATCAGGAGCATCAAAGTCATACAGTTATAAATGAATAAATGATGCTGTATAATTAGCTATCTTTGTGGTATAAAAAATGTAAGCACATGTAGGCATGATGCATTCCAGACTTTGCATAGGATTTAGCAGCAGTCTGTTTCAACTATCAGCAGAGAAAATCCTTTTCTATTGACCCAACAATAAAATAGTGTGAATTCTAAGACTGCCAACATGTTCCAGCTCTTTTTTTTTAAAAAATATACATATATTTATATTTTAAACTTTTAGATTACTTTCATTTTACAATCTTAAGTAGGTTCACAAACTGCTATTAATATGTAGCATACAATATTTTTGGGATCTACAGGAATCAGACTTTTCCACTCTTGAAAAGAAATCGCTTTTGTGACAAAAGAGAGCAACTACTGTAAAGTGCACAGGAGCACTTCAAAACAGCTCAAAATGGGAAATGAAAAATTCTAGTGGAGACTCCAGGTGAATTTATTAACTACATTGTTACTGCTGGGAATATGATCAGAATAAATATTGAAAGATTTCATATGCCACAGCAGTGTCTGTTAACGTCATCCCGAGGCTTTGTTTTAGTATTGAATCTGAGAGGAGAGAGACTCATGCTCTGTATCAACATTGTGTCTTGGGAAGAAATAAAAAGCCAGTTCCTCCTGATAAATACTGAATGCTATAGGCTTGCCAAGTCCACTGTGGCACTGACCTCTTAACATGGAAATCAAATAAAAGAGGAACTGTTTTGCAAGTTGATCCACTCAGATTGCCTCAGCACTTTGGTATATTAGCAGGGAGTTCCAAAAGGGATGGAGGAGAATGCATACTTACTTTGGCTTCATTAAATATATTTGAACAATTAAAAAAAATAAGAAAGGGAAAAATGCACTACTTGTCTCTGACATACTAAAGCATGTTTGCATCTCAACAGAGTTCAGAAAAACTCTAAAATAACCAAATTTAGCTAAACTGCTACCCCTGTGGTGGTGCCAAGATCATTTCTATTCTCTGTAACTGTTTGCCAACATCTGCTGGAACAGGCTGAAGGCGTGAGGTGGATTTATACTTTACTACTCAACTTTATTTCTGGATCCCCATCTTCTCCTCCTTCCTCTCCTCCTTCCACTCCGCACCTGTGTGCCTCTCCTTCCCCAGCAGTCTTAAAACTGCAAATAGCTGTTCAGATTCACTGTGCCCTGTCAGCCTTTGATTTTAAGTTACTCCCTGGAGCTTTTGCTTTAATACAAACAGGAGCATACGAAAAGAGCACTTTGTATTTCTTTCTCCTAATGGCACGCAAACCTGCCTGGCTGATAGCTGCTGGCACTGAAACCATCTATGCTGCTTCCTCCCTTTTGCTCCCCCGTTTGCGTACTGATCACATTTTATTGGGACTGATGCAGAGCAGGTAGAGTAGGCAGGTTCATGGGATTAAGCAGATGCTGAAGTGACAGTAAAATACTTAACCTCTGCCTGTGATGTCTGGATTCCTTCAGGAGGCCTCCTTAGAAGAGAAAATATTTTATTTTAATGATATCAAAGGAAAAAAAGTGGCGAGAAATGCGTTTCAGCGAGAAACGAATTCTCTGCTTGTGATTTTTCGTCTGTCGGGGACTGCCTCAGGTCAATTCTCACTGTTCAGCTCTTACAGAAACAATATTGTATTCCTTATGCCAATTGTTAGTTGGGGAGTAACCAGAACAGAAGAGGTGCTGACTTTGGAGGTTCTTGGCACTTTGGCATATGCTTGTCATACAGACTTGATGGTGCAGCAACAACGAGGTATTATCTCAGTGTTCAGGAATATGATACTGCCATCTGCAAGGGGCGTTGGCCTCCGGTTTGTTTGCAGGGGTAATTTGCTGTGTTGGGTTTTAACAAGCAGGGCTTTCATGCATTGAGTTGTACCTCGACTACAACCACTGGAATCACTCAGGACTCTGACATTCCTCTATTAGTTCTTAATTGTGGAATTTGCTGCTCTTGCTGCTCCAGTGGAATTCAAGATTGTTGACCTTCGGGGCTCACTGTGAGACCTGTCTCTTCTCTAAGGCAAAAAAGGATTAGGTAGGAAGGGGGAGTTATTAGGAGCAGGTGAGAGATTTTACGTGTTTTTTTAACTTGAAATTGTGTCATTCTTGGCACATAGTATCCAGTAAAATAGTGAGTAAAGATTATATGTTTTGTTCATGCAATTGCAGTGCCAAGAATCACATGTGATAATCCAAAACCTGAAGAATTTTGAAGTATCCATTTGATTTTACTTTAGTCCCCGTACCAACTTGAGGAGTTAGTGAGTGTTGCATGAGGAGGCATTGCTGTGGACATAGACTATGGCTGAGCATTTTACACAAGAGGAGCCACAGAGAATGATTTTCCTATGCAAACTTTAATGAAGATAAGGAGAAAGTAATGCATAACTCAGTCATGTACAGCAGCCAACAGGGATTTTGCTTTTCATTGCATTTGTATGGTTTTGAGTCCCTGCATCTTTAATCATTTACATCGCTGAAAAGCTTTTTAGAACTGCACATGCAGACGTTTTTCTGTTGGAGCACCACCAAAAAGTCTGTGTAAGCACAATATGCAGGGAAAAACATGTCTTGAAAATATTATCCTATGCAGGGAAAAAAACCCAAAAAATAGAGAAGGCCAATATGCTGCAAAGGGTTTCTGTCCTTTCCTGGAGTCACGATACTTTGTTAATATCAGGGCTTTTATTTGTTTGTTTATTTATTTAGAGAACAATTAGAAAAGGATCAGCCTAGAAGCAGATTGCAGGATTGTAGGATTGAAATAATGTACAGAACACACAGGTAACATTTCTTCTCTCTTTCCCATTCATACTTCCTCAGTTGTCTCCATGTAGTGTAGTGAGCACTGAAACTCCCATTTTTTATATAGGGTTACTTTTTGTTCCAAAAAAAGACAACATTTTGACTCAAGAAGGTTATATTAATCACTGCTATGAGATCTGTACTTCTCCCCCACCTTTGCTGTTAGCTACAGCTGCTTTGTAATACATTAAATGATACAACACAAAAGATCTAATAGAATCTGAAATAGCTTGGGTTCTTAGAAACATGTAAAACTCCGCATAAAATGAATATTGCTAAAGCTCAGTCCGATTTCCATATTCTTTCCACATTGTGTTTGTGTATAATAGGCTTCCAGGAATGTTCATGACCTTACAGCTGTCCCTTTTGTTTACAGTCCAGTGCTCTGTCCTTGAGATATGCTGCACACAGAATGAAGACAAAATCATGGCTTCAGGCCTTCATCTCCCTCCTCTGGAAAAAATAAATAAAGCCTATATAGGAGACATTCTCCAGTCAGTACTGTTGCAGCTACATATGAGTGATTAAACCCTGGGAAACAATTATAGATGGTAATAAAAGAAATAAAGCTCAAAAGGGAATACAGCTTTTTCTCAGGAACTTCCAGGAAAAAGCCTGGGGTTTGGGTTTTTTTGTTTGGTTTGTTTGGGTTTTTTAAATTATCACACACACTCATTTTTCTCACTTAAAAAAATAAAAATGGACAGATGCATTTCCTAGCAGTTTGACTTGGTATTTTAGAAGATCCTTTTCTTTTTGAAGAAACTGTATCGTGCTCACACACAAGCAGCTGGTTTCTTATTTGCTGTCAGCGAGCAAACAATCAATGCCCATTTACAATAGCACTTCACTGGCATAATGGTGATGGCAACGTTGGGTTTATTTTTGCTGCCATGCAAATTTTCATTCTCTTTGAGTAAATGTATTTTTCTGCTGATATTCTGCTTTCTGGCAGGTGCTCAGAACTTCCTTGTTCAAATGTATTTGCAGATGGCACAGCCATGGCTTCTGCGTGGTGTCTGTGTAGACAGAGCACAGCCTGGGACAAAATTACAATCGCTAATTATTTTAGAAAGAAGGGCATATGTGAGATTTCAATATCAAACGTCTCGATACCAGCAGTGCTGTACACAAGCATTACCTGACTCTGTGAGGTTTTGGGGCTGAATTTGGCTGAGTTTGTAAACTCAGGATATGACAGTGAGTCTCCAGAACAGCCGTGCTTTTGGCTATGACCTCCATATGTGGAGGCTGGCCCAGAGAAACGCTGGCCCAGGGAAATGCAAACAGCATTATGCAGGTAGAGGAGCTGTGCGGTGACACTGAGCAGTGCAATGGCTTCTTGATGTTAGATCAGTGTTTTTACTGTTTTCTTCTTGCACTAGAAAAATTAATTACAGGAAGGTGGGGCTGCTCAAGTTAATCAGGTCTTTTTGGAGACACCAAGCAACTATTTCAAAGTGTTGTTCCACGTCCACACAGTAGTTTTATGTGTACATTCCCAAGCAGCACTACTGGTGAAGACTGTTGCACAGCTCTGGTAACATTCCTGAAGTTCAGCATTCACTGGATTGTGTCTGGATCCACAGACATGCTGACTCTAAACTTCTCAGAGTCACTTGCCAGGCTCCAGGCACTGTCTTTGCTGTACTCTCTGGCACAGATATTCTGTATGACACCACTGCTTAAAAGCAGAGTCTTTCAGTTCCCCTTCCCTTACTTCCAGGACCGGTATAAACCTGCCCAGGGCATTTAATGAGGTAAATCATCTCTTTCTCCTGCTCTCTATCTGGGTGACCAGTTTCAGCTCTACAGTCACACAGACAAGGAAATCAACACATTGTGCAGAGGGATTTTAAGAGCAAACCCTCTTTGCTTTAGCACGAGAAATGGACATATCCAGATAGAACAGCCAACTCTCCCCTGACATTTTCTGTGCTTACAGTTATTTTTTAAGATTTGGGTATGTGTCCTGCCAGGATTTGTGAGTTTCTTCTCTTCAAGTACCTCTTTAGCTAAGGCTTTCTCCTTCAAACATAGAGTGTCACTCTGACCTTTCCAGTCAGCATCTTTCAATGTCAGGAGTTTTAGAGAATAAAAAATACTTTTCTTCTCATGGGACGACCGTCCTTTTCAGTGTTTTTCTTGGTTTATCCTCAACTTCAAGTAGAGTTCAACAGTATGTTATTGGATTTCCCAAATTATCAGAGACTTCCTATTATTTCCTGGGTAAATAAATACATGTATATGACATTTAAACAAGTTAAAATACAGTCCTTTTCCAAAATGACCGAAGGGACCTAAAAGATAACATTGAGATATAAAACCACAAGCAAAAATGTCAGTAGGACAGAATATAGAGTGTAAGACCCGTCATTTGTAGTTCAGCTATATCATGTTATCTAATTTTTATTAATAATCTAATTTTAATACCTACATATGTGAGTTTTGTTTACTGAAAGAAAAATGCTGGGTGTTGGGTATTGGGTCAGGGTTTTTTTAGGGAGAGTACCATGTTTGTCAAATTCTGTGGTTAACAATGTTATCTCAGTGTTTTTCGTCTTTCTCTTAATTCATACAATGGCACTGTTTTTACTGCCTGTCTCCCTCATGTGAGGACAGGGTATTTACTTTCACATACCACATTGTTTGAAAATAATAGTGAAAAGGCACATGAACGGTAGAGATATCTGCCTTGAGGTCTTGAAGGGAAGCTCTGGGAAATTTTAGGGTGGATGTCAAGACAGATCCATGCACTGAATGTGCACGGGGGGGAATTACTGTCACATGAGCCTGCAGAGCTTTAACACAGTGCTTCATGATGCCACAGTGGGTTCTGGCCATCCATAGTCTACCAGCTGATACAGAGCCACTCAAGCTAAAGAAAAACATGGAAAAGGAAGAAAAATCAAATAGTAAGGAAAGCACCTTACTTAGCAAAAGGCTAATAACGAAGAAGATCTATAGCATTCTTGCTTCTCTGTGGCTGTACTATAAGGGACTAGGAAGACCTGAATTCATAAGTTCCAGAGAGAAGTGTTTGAAAAAGTGTTCTGCTTTTGCAAAGCAGTGTCTTTGAGTCCAGTTCCTGCTGCCACAAATGTCAGAGTCAGTGTTGGAATGAGGTCTTGCTACATGGCTTCGAAATGTACTTTGAAATATCATAATATACAGAAATATACTCTGAAGCAGATGAAGATGCTGCTTTCATTAGAATACTGATTATTAGCAGTCACACAGTAAATGAGTGTAGGTGAGAGGTTCCTGGTATGGCACGAGGACCAATTAAATCCTACTCATTGTCTCCAGCATTCTACTACAGAAGGTGCAAAGAGATATTAGGTCTGACTTTTAAATGGTCTTTGTAAAATATGCATCTATATTTATAAGATGTACAAGAATCTATCCTTTCCCTGCTGAGCTGAACACCTTTTATTCTCATTATGAATTTATTAGTAGTGCAGGATGTTCAGCAGTACAAAAGAATGTTCTTTTTATCAAACAGTCTTCTGGTAAGTTCTTGTAAGTCACTCTCTCTTTGTTTTAAGGGAAAATGCTGCTCCTCCATTTTGGAATACAGCTAAATGAGAAATGTTGAAAGGAGGGCATCCATGAGATATGCCACTGGCACAAGTGAACACTGGGGGTGGTCCAGGGATGCACATTCAGAGATTGTTAGTGTCATTGCAGAAACTCATCACATTCACAGGGGGGTTCAGCAGCATCCTCAGACTAATAAGCTCAAGGGAGTGGGTATCAGCATGGACCCTTCTGACTGGCAGTTAATTTGAAAGATGAAACTTTATTTTTTCCTCCAAAGAACACCTGGCTGAGGAAGAGATGTATTGCCTCTTACTTTCCTTTCTCAAGGTATTTTGCTGCAACTTAGCCCTAGCAGAGATGAATTACATATTTGGGTTCATATTGTCAGTTTGCCTTTTCACTCCTCAGAAGCAGTTGAAATAAGCTAAAAATTGTATTTGTCCCCATATTCAGCATATGAAAGCTTGGTGAACTTTAAAGCTCAAATTACACATGAGCCATTGTAGATGTTTCTGTCAAATGAGAAAATGGAAACTAGAAAACAGCAGCATTTCTGTGGCCAGCATTTAAGATGCTTAGGATGCTGGAAAGAAGGAATAATGGAAGCACTTGTCATAAGCTGGAAAATAGATTTAGTGCATATAACATGACTAAGGTAAACAAACAAGATCAAACAAGAGCTGAGCGGGCTTCTGTGTAACCCAATGCCACATGAAGTGCAACTGCTGAAAGGATTCTGTGAGAGGGGAAATGAAAGTGAGCAGACAAGACAGACGGCACAGTCTAAGTTCAGCGCTTTCTGATGACACTGAAGATTTTGCGCTCATTTTGGCAGCTGATCTGGTGTTTTCCCCTATTGAAAATGAGCTGGGGAAGTGCATTGTGTGCATCTCTTGCACCTCTGGTGACAAGAGTCTGCAGATTCTAGATTAAACATGTTCTTGGCAAACAACTAACATCCAGCTCTTCGAGCGCAGTGACTCACCAGGGTGAAAGTTAGGAATATTTAAGAGTTGGGTCGTCTCTATTTTTATGGAAAATGTCTCAGGGTTGATATTTGATATTTTGCCTTTGTGGCCACTTGCTTATTTAGTGGAATAAATTTGCTTTTTCTTTTCTTTTATTCTTCTGTTCGTGTCCTGGGATTTTTCTGTGTGATGAACTGGATGTTATATTAGGCTCCAAATGTGGACAGCACTGACTTCAATAGTATTATCATCCCATTCTGATATTCTCAGCTAGTAGTAAACATAAAGGGAGGTTACTCTGCAGTATGCTGTGTACATGCGAATATTGCAAAGTAGCTAACACACTGTACTATAACATTCTGGTTTTATTGTACAATAACTTTCTCTCATAAAAAAGCCCTCATTCAACTTCTTGTCATACATAGAGGTACAGGTTACTACTCTGACAGTCAGGGAAATGCAGTAAAAAGCACTGCTGACATGCAAATATTTTGGAAGGAAGTGATAAGCACAGGAACTGTCTTGTTTTTCAGCATTTGTTTTTCTGTGATCCCACTTTTAGCCATCCCCAAGCGTATTCCCCGCCTGCCCACTGCGGTCACGGTTCAGTCACTCAGGCCCCGCTTTCTGGCATTTTTTGTGCCCTGGAAGTCAGTTACTTCTCCGTGGTCTAAAATTGCCAAGGAATTATTTAATAAGGAATATAAGATTTTCTTTTACATGTTTATTCCTCTAAGTGGGAAAATTGACTGCATCAAAGTCTAAGACCCACAGAGTCAGTTTACAAGATACTGATAGTGGAGAACTATCAGGGAATTTTGTGGGCTTCTTTCTAGTTTATCATGTGTAGTCTAGGGAAGCATGAATATGATATGTATAATGTTCTTAGTATGTGTCTTAATGCCTTCATAACTCACTATGTTTTTGATAAGCTGGAATACCTGAAAAACATACTAAAAACTGAGTTGCAAGATTGTTCTTTACTACCCTTTGATATTTAGGCAAGGTCTATCTGTACAAGTCATCATAGTAGATTTACACTGGTCAGTTTGTATTTATTGAAAGCTAAAAATATTTTTCCAGTCCTTATCTGTAACCTTATAGTCAGGAGACACTATTTTTGCAGAAGAAAGGGCCATTGATCAGGTTTAAATATCATCATAGCAAAAAGCAGTCAAAACAAAGCCTGATGAAAACTGCCTTCCAGGAACGCAGTAGGTAAAAACTGGTGACACAAATCCCTCCTCTGGTACCTTTGTGCTAGATTTGCAGCATTGTAGAATATATTCACTTTACTCTGCTCAGCAGCACAGTCCTGTATTCTGACAGCTGAGTAATGTTCTGCTCACGTCTTCCCTTGTAAAATGAAAAAAGTAGATAATTTAATATAGATGTGACAAGTACAAGATAGATTTCTAGCCAGCACAGTTCACTGCTGAAAGTATGAGGTTGAAAACCTTCTTTAAAGATAACCAGATTCTTAAATTCTCCCTCATAACCACAGACCTCCCCACCTCCAATTAAACACAATACAGATAAAACTAAAAACTGAATTTATTCTTTGGTCATTTCAGTATGAAAAAAAACCTCCCCTGCCTACTGTTCTACAAAATAAACCAGCGTATTTTATTTCTGCCCAAGAACAGGTTTTCTGGGAGACATGCGAGATACAATGCTTTTGTTTTTCTAGTGCTGATTCTTTTGGTCCATCACTGCTTTTCTTTTTTTGTAGTTTTTGCTCTCTCTTGAATCACAGAAGCAGTTTACTGGTACTTCTTGTGGCTGTTGTGGCTGTGAACTAAACTTATTACCTTCTTAGGCAAAGCATGACCAATTCTTTCAATCCAAATTACATTTCTGAGTCTGGCAGGGTCTGCACTTCTGATTTCACTGGCTTCTTAAAAGAAACACGTCAGAGAACGCCCATACCTACGTGTGCATGAGACATTCTGAATGCACAGCATTGTTGTGCTGTCCTGATGCTGCAGTATAAGTCTCACATCCTGTTCTCTGGTCTTCAACCCATTTCTATTGCTCTCTAGCATTAAATGTGGCTGCTGCTCCAGCCTTTCTGCTCCAGCCACAGACCAGTGACTCGGTGCTTGAGGCAAGCTATGCTGCTCCTCCGTTCCTCTCCTTGGCTCCAAGACAACTCGGAAACGAAGCAGAGCTGTGACTGGTGTGGGAAGTCTGTGAGTCTTTGAGGGATAAAGTTGTGTTGAGGTGAGGAGAGTTTAAAAAGGGATCCAGCACCACTGAGGAAGCTGAAGCCGTGGTAACAGCAAAACCAGATTGAATCAGGAACGGTGGAGGTTAGCATGGGATTCAGCTCTCCTAAATCCCACTGAGCTTTTCCCAAAGTCTTCAATATTATCATGGATTTATTTGTATTCTTATACTGCCTCTTAAAATCAGTGTTGTAAAAGACCCAAATGGTTGTGACCCGTCACTAAATTGATTTCATAGTACTTATTGCTGGCTAGGCTGAATTTGAAATTTTAGGACAGTGCTTCAGGAATATTGAAAGTGGACTTTTTTTATTTTTTCTATTAAGAGCAGATTTACCATTGAGTTGAATGGGTGAAATGTTTAGGCTGCTGCCAAACATTAAACACCCTCATGTTTGCTGCCTCTGGGCATTGACCAGAATGTATCTTTCAGCCTGGAGTTTTTCATGCACAGTTATCTATGTCAAAGGAGTAACTTTTTCTCCTGTGCACTTGATGTGGTACACACATGCTGCATCTATCAGATTCCTCCACCATGCTCAAATGTCCCCACACAAAGGAAGGAATACAAATTAAAGGATTGAATGAAAAAGACCTCTCTTATTTTTTTCACCAACATCCTGCTTACAAATGACTCAAACACACTAGTTAAGGAGAGAACTAATCTCTTCAAACTAAAAGGAATATTTTAAGCTAAGAACACTTTAACAGCATTACTGAAAAATTCATAAAGATTGACTGTTTGCCCAAACTTGTAGTGCTGTACTGTTGACTCTGTGTTCAGCCCTGCACAGACAGTAACTCCCATTCACTTTGATGGGAGATTTGCCTGGGGTAGGACTGCAGAACTGATGCCTAGGATGTTAATTAAATGTACAGTCAGCTGGCCAAAAAGTGGATGGTTGAGTCATAAGGACAGATCTTCCTGGCTTACCTAAGAATAATTCTTAGTATATAATTAAACCACAAAAACTGACATCAAAGTAACGATAAGGGCCTAATGTAATGCACATGACCGAGGAAATTCAGGCCAACATTCCTTCCTTTGATCAACTAGCTGGGCCAAACTAGTACACAAGTCTGGGTCTGGATACTCCCTTTCTGAAGCACTGGCAGAGGTGAAGGAGTTAAAACTGATGGAACTGGATAGATTGGATGAACTGGTTAGGAGGTAATAGTTTTTGTTGCACATACCTGCAGAATCCTTCCACAATTGTAAGATGGGAACGGGGATCTTTAGTTAAAAGGTTTCTCCGGAGCGTGAAGGAATACTCAGAGTATGTTCATAGACAGCATACCTGTATAACTTGATCTCCATACTTCATACCACTCCAAACTCCATGAATTTCTGTATCAGCTCATGTTTATTTTCCTTTACACTGGGAGAAAGTTTGGGCAGCTGAAGGAGTAACACCCCATGGGTGTTAAACTACTCAGGGAGTGCTATTTGCAGGCACAAAGGTACTAGAAGTCTAGGAACAAAGTTTCTATCCCGTATCTCTTGAAGCAATAAATCTTAACTTTAGAGATGCTTTAAAACATTCTTGTTTCACATTACATTCTCTTAAACAAGCTGGAAAAACAAGATGTAGAAGAAAATCTACTATGGAGTCTTAGCAAAATGAGCTGGCAAACCAAAGTCAAAGAATGGTTACCAATGATTTACTATAAATAGGGATGGATATATTAAATGTGGTTCCACAGGGATCTGTCCTGAGCCAGATGCTGTTAAAATATTTTCATTAGTGACTCCAATGATAAGATAAAGAATGTTCTTATTAAATCTGCAGATGCCACAAAGCTTTGAAGGCTCCAGGTATAGAAAACATGATGTGAATTCCAAGGGATCTCGACAAAGTAGAAAGATGGTATGAAAAAACCCCAGGATGCAATTAAAGACAAGTCCAGCTTCTGTGCTTGGACAAGAAGAATCATTCATAGAATCAACTCAGTGAGAAACAACCGACTAATTTACAGTCATATAGGAAAGGAACCAAGGGTTGTAGCTGACTGCAGCTTGAACATGAATGGGCAATGCCATACTAGTGTTAAAAAAAGTGGGGTGGAGTAATTTTGAGTTCTACAAACAGGAGCACAGCCTGCAAAATGAATAAAGTATTTCTTCTGGTTTACAGCTGTGAAAAGTTCTAAGCTAAGTTAAGGTTTAAGTCTCACATGCAGCAGAACAGAGCGATAATAGTGACCTATGAGAAAAGTTTACAGGGTTTGGGGTTGTTTAGACTAGAGGTTAAAAGACTGAGAAGAAACATGATAGCCATCTTCAAATATGGAAAAACCTGATGCAAAGCCAAAGGGAATAACCTTGGACAGGGCAGAGAGTGAGTGATTCAAGTGCAAAACAAAATGTTTGCCTAGGCTTTGGGCAAAAGCTTTTTTTGACAATAAAGCTAGTTAAACACAAATTACTGTAGAACCTTTACCTTTTTTCATTAAGTTGAGGTTAGAAAAAGGGCCTGCTTGGAATGAGAAGGGTATAGTTCAGCACGTCTTGGGGTAGGCACAACATTTCTTCTTGAAGTTCCTTCCTATCCTGTTTTGTAGCATTTTCTGACCTGTTACGAGAGGCTTTAGAAATCTCCCCAGGTGACTCAATTCTCTGCTTGCCTCTGAGTTGACCCTGACTGGTAGCTTTAAATCACAGTCTCAGAACCTCCCAGGGACTTGATCCATATTTTGGAGATTGGCAGGTTGGCCCACTCTTTGTCCAGCTTTCTGAGTTACCTGAGAGCAGGGTTTACATGATTGGGATTACACGATTGACTTAACAAATGGTTGCATATTGGTTTCCTGAATAGTTTCCTCACTGGGCATGCCAGACATCTGTTTTCTGGGATCCTAGGAAGCTGCATGGTCAAAGACATGGCAATTTAATTCTCTCCTTACAATGAAAACAAAATAAAAATTTGTTGGTGGGGCTGTGGGTGTCCAAATTCAAGGGTTGGGTGGTTTTTTTTCTTATTGAAAAAGTTTCCATTAAAATTGTATCTAAACACATTTCCAAGGCTACTGGATCATGAGGTTGAAAATCTGCCACAAGAGCCAGACACCTTTATAAATAGGACTATTGAAAGCAACATGAAAAATCTGGTATGTGAATACAAAGTAACTTAGTGTGGGTAGTGAATGGAAGCCAGGTAACCTCTTTGACTATATTAGAAATTAGTTGTAAATTAATTATACATTGTCCTAGGTTTGGGATTTTTTTTAAATTATGGCCTTGAAGCCTCTATGAACAAGTATCCAGTGAGGCTGTTTGTCTTAAAAAGACTTATTTATTACACTGAATATCTGACTGGGCTGATGTCTTGGCCACAATGAAGGCTGCTGGGTTTTCATATGTACAACGTTTCCAGCGAGAACGACCTTCGTTCCAGATTAACAGCAACAAGAAAGAATATGTTTGTCCTCAACACTAGTCCTCAACAAATTAAGTAAAACTGACAGGCATCCTTAAAGGTTTAAAGGTAGATCACCTGTCAAATACCGGATTAAGCATGTTATATACGGTCACAGAAAAACAGTAAGCACCAGAAGACTGAAATGGATAGTACTTATCACTGGACAATACCAAGTCAACCAAGTGTGAGACACATTAGCTGAATGTAGACAGATAATTTTATTTCTCTAGGCCCTCTTTGATTTTAAAATAACATTAAAATTTGTTTTCAGACAGTAGGAGGCAGTGAAAAGTGCTTCAGTGCTTCTGTGTGCAACCTGCTTGAAGTTCTTAGGTAAAAGCGTTCTTCTCTAGAACAAATTATTTTCCTTCTGCTAATGAGAAAAACCAGGGGAAACAGATTGCAAGATCTTAATAGGCTTTTTTTTTTTCAGTAGGTTCCATGCCAAATTCTATCCTTGTATGAGCTCTTGAAACCTCTCTGATTTCACAGGGACTTTGTGACTGTAAAAGAATAGATTTTTTGGTCTTAGGGTCTAAAAAGCTTCCTTCTGTATAAAAAGCTTTACACATGGAATGGCTGCTGAAGCAAATTGACTAGAATGGTAGTCAATTTTACACTGCTGCCCTTCCACCTGAAAAGCACTTTCGGTGCCCTACAGAGAAAAGAAATGAAAGAGGAGGGGTAGAAACATGTGCATGCAAACACATATAGAGAGAAAAGATGCTTGAGAAGAAGGCTTTAAGAAGTGAGCGAAAATGAAATAGTACTGTGTGCTCTCTGTCCTACATATTTGTCGTACTGAATGGGGAGAGGTGTTTCTACAGGATGGAGCATATCCAGTGAATGCACATTGAGCTAAATTCAGTTCTTATCTGCACTAGGACATTAGCCTCAAATAGCTTTGCTTAAGGGCTAGTATATTCCCTAGTTGAACCCAGGGAAAATGAAGATTTTAGGTTCAAATCAGTTTCAAAAAGATGCATACCTGCTTAGTGTCTTCCTATATTGTAGTTTTTAGGGACAGATTTTCTACTGGTGTTAACCCAGCGTATCTCTGCTGAATATGTTGTAATTATACTGAGTTTACATCAGCTAGATTTCTAGCCCCATATCATCAAACCAATCTACAGGCCAAATATTGACCAGATGCCTTTAGTTAAAAGTAAAATGGTGTCTTCTGTAAAGAAGGCTCCCGACAGCACTGACCAGCAGTATTCGTGAAGACTGTGAAATTCTATTCTAGAAAATAATCTTCAGCATATTTGGTCAAACAGAAGTGCTGCTGATGCAGCAGCTCCGTTAGCAGGGTGAGAACGGGAGCGAGAGGAGACCGCGCCAGGAAAATATGTTGATTATGCAAGGTCTCTATCTTTTGCAACAAGAATGGTGTAGTGATATGACATAAGATTGAACAGCTGTTTCTCTGAACATTTGAGAGCTTTTGGAATATATTTTAAGGATGTCTTCTGTGTCCAAAAGGCAGCCTGTATGGGGCTGTTCTTGAACACTCTGGCTTTATTTTCGGGGATGTAACAGAAAGGATACACACAATAAAATACGACAACTCCAAATGTTACTCCATCTAGGGCCAGCCTCGTATCCTCACTACAGTACACAGATATTTTTTCATTTTCTATTTTGATGCTTCTACTTATAGAAGTAGGTACTATATTAAAGGTACTGCAATAAACATCATATTTACTCTTCAGAGAACTCATGCATCAAGTTTTCTCGTGTTTGCCATTCCAGATCCACTGGGATGACAGAAGGTTTGTGAACTAATTTTTCCTCTTCTAAATCTGGAATTTGACCACTGCTAGGTTCAAAAGTTATCACTCATATTGTTAGCAGTAAAGTACCTCAGTCTACTCCCACAAATTAAAAAAAAGCCTTTAGTAAGGTTTGAAACCCACTAAAATCAGGTTTTGCTGTTTTGTTTGTGATTTTGTTTGTTTCCTTTGTTTTTTTTTATTTTTTTTTACCATACAACCATATTCATGGCAATTCAGGTCCTTCTGCTAAATAAGCAACATCCACCAATATGTTGTCTGTCAAAGACGGAATGCTGGAACAGTTACATCACAGCTAGGCTTTCCATCACCACACAGCACACTGTGTAAGAGACAGTTTTCTAATATTCCTTGTATAAAATACCTTTAAAAATATTGAAACAAGGTCTGTTTTCAAGGATTTTATCTGATTTCAGAGCTCAAGAAAAATTTCAAACCCCTTCTTTGAATCTCACATCATTATGGAAAGCCTTTTTTTTATTTTCAGATAAATTTTCTTCTTTTACATAAACTGAGGCTGTTTGAGTTCTGGTGATGGTGACAGTCTTTGCAGTGTTGTCATTAGTTTTCATTTCTCATCTGAAAAAGATTTTGTTTGATAGTGTGTCTAAGGAAGCCTTCCTCTTTACAAATGTTGATTCTGTGCTCCTCATTGGTTCAAGATAAGGAGCAGATTCTCAGATATTGTAAATTGTCATAGCTCCATCAACTCATATGCTGATTTAGACAATCTGACTAATTGTAATCATATACATTTTTTTCTAATCAGTAGCAATCTTACATTAAAAATAATGTGAGATTTCTATCATCAAAGCATTAGGGTTATACATTATCTTTTGATGAACAATAATTTGTATGTTTATTTTCATTCATAGCAAAATGTATAATCAATTCTTTCTACCCAGTTCATTTTAATTAGGTAAATGTCTGGGTCTATATTAATTATGTCTAAATCTTTAATTTTATTAGGTAGATATGATCTAAACATAGCGGGATCTTGTTCATTGGAACATCTCTTTAATGAAACTTCTTGTTATCCCAAACTTGGACTATGTGTCCCAATGTGCGTCATTTGTATTGGAAATTCATTATTTATGGATAGCATATCCTCTCCTGATCAGTTTTGTAGGAGTTTAAAATATTTTACATACTAAGTATGTAAAATTGTTATCTCTGAATTTGTCCCGAGTACAGTGTTCCTTAGCTTTCAGTCAGTAATGAAATTATTTAGGATCTGTCATATTCTTTATTTTTCGTTTGATCTCTCTTTGACTCCGTGTCACCTTGTTATCAGTCAGTACCAGAACCTGACCTTCAGCTTGCAAAGTTAGTATTTTATTAAAATCATCAGGAAATTAAACGGAGAATTTCAAGAGCGCTGCTACTTGCATCAGTGGCAACTGTTAATGTGCAAGTCATTTCTGTCCATGTGGATCATACCAAAGAAATTCAGACATGAGACAGGGTCACATTATACTTTTGAGTTCATCTACTATTTTTGTTTTGTATTTTTCATACCCTCAGTCAACAATTTTAAAGAAAGTGATACGTGTATGATTTAAGAAGTTACACGGCTCATTACCTGCAGTATAGCTGACAATCTGATTTCAAAGACTTGTTTCTTAAGTTAGCAGATTTTTAGCACAGCCTAAGATACTTCAGACCCCAGATGTGCGAAGGAATAAAAGAATGAGAGCACTCTTGCCTGTTCCTATTCCTGGGGCTCCCCGAGGAGCAGCAGTTATCCTTGAAAGCTTCTGTGCTAATGCAACTGCTCCTACGAGGAGGAGCCTCCTCAGCTGCCCCCAGGCATTGCAGAATGGAGGAGGGCTTTCAGAAATGTAGGGAGATAAGGCAAAAGAAAGGGGCTGGCAGTGATGTTTATCTTAAATTTTAAAATTCCTAAACTCACAAATCCTACAACTTGAGTGGATGTTGTAGCTGATGTACACTTTTCAAAATCTGTGTGAACCAAAACCACTGAGTTGGATGTGGGTCTAAAAAGGACTCACTGAAGCTGGGAGATGAGGTCCCTTTAAGAAGCAAAAGGATTTAAGTGGACTTGTGTCTCCTGAAAGAGGGGAGCCAGCTATAAAAGAGCAATTTTCAATCTGCAGCTGAATTAACTAGGAAAACGCAGTTTGCCGGTTATGGGCTCTGCTGAATCCAGGCCTGTCGCTGTGGTGAAGAGGCTCTTTTTCAAGGACAAACACCCATAGAGTTGAGGGAAAATGTTTTTTGTGGCTGGCCACGTGAGCTTTTGCTGAAATACCAGTTCAAGCACAGAAGCCTGACCTATGACTTTTTCTGTGAGTGTTTTTGAGGCAGAGTCATGCATATTCTGCGATGAATGGAACCTGAAATGAACAGGCTCAGCATTGCTACTAGCAGTGAAGTGCCTAACTATAAATAGTGTATTTCAGTCAATTTTAATCCTGAGAAATAGCATTTATCTCATGACAGTCCCTTCTCTTCTTTTTTCTCCTTCTGTAAACTGCTTCCTCAAAGATCAGTTCAAGCAGATATACAAACACATTAAGTAATAATTATGGTAATGTAAACGACGTAACAAATGCTAGAACATGTTGAGAAATATACACATCCTCATCAAATGCTGAGATTTGTAATAACCTGCTCCAACTGTACTTTTATTGTAGTCATTCAGTGTAGCCTCAACCCGTTTTACCTGTTGCTTTTTGATTGTCATAAAATTACAGACTACAATTATGCTCTGGTCTTCAGCCATACCGTGTTACATCACACACGCTGAAGGCACGGCACGTGAGCATAGCCCAGTTTATCCGAATATTTGCACACATGTCTAACTTTAAACATGTGAGCTCTCCTATGTAAGCATTGTGCTGACTTGAAGCCTACCTTCTCAGATGATGTCTTAACTTCTTTGCTTGACTGTGCTCTGAGCTTATGAAATATATGTCTCCTGGTGAGAAAAGAAACCGAAGGCTGGGGCGACATTCACACATCTGTCACGCAAATACTGTTTGTACCTGTGAAGCTGCTTGTGCTATTGGATCTCCTGCCTTGATATGTGTGTCCTTTTAGGTGCCCTAGCTGAGAAGCAACTTTGAAATTGTGAGCTAGAGCTATCGAAACCAAAAATACATAAACTGGATGTCTTGTCAGCTAATACCTCTTGCTTTAATGACAATAGAGCCTGCTGACACATGTGGTCGTGGCAAGAAGGCTTTCTGCAGTGTGAATGGAGCAGCTGCTGCTGATCAGGGAGGGAAATCAATGACTCAGCATTCATCAGAAGCATCCTCCTGCTGGTCACCACTGCCAAGTGCCGACTCATCGATTTTCCTCCCTGCTAGGCGTAGACTGCTCCATTTTCTTTACAGCAAGCTTTAAAATGTTTCCAGTGCACTGTATGCAGCTGTCAGCTCCCATTGGTAGGTCTCAGTGGGAGCACCCCAACACACAAATTGTATTGGGGCTGGGGCATAAATCTCGAATTTGCCCAAAGTAGTTTTTCTTGAAGTGCCTGAAGCTCAGCATGTGTGAATCTACAAATCACCCCATCTACCCCAATCGGCACAAATGAGGTGTTCTGCTTGCCATAAGCTCACTAAATATTTTTTTCTTGTGAAGTGGCAAATGGAACACAATATGCATGGCTCGCAGATTCACAGTCACTGAAACAAATCCAACAGCATGCAGTTGTCATCAAGAAATATGTCTAGGAAAACCTCTACAGCCACGCAGTTTCAGCACAGCATGCGAGTACCAACCAGTTCTTCGATATTCAGACAAAGAGATTGCCATGTATAGTGCACATGAGGAGTGCTGTCCTTTGATTTCTTTTAAAAGAAATCATCCTTGCAGCTGTTCTCTATTGTCCCTCTGTCTTGAATATCTTCTTTATTTAAAGAGACCCTGGAAATCAAAAATAGAGTCAGAAAGGGGTCTTTGTCTGCCAGTATTAAAATCTTGTGAGTCATGTTTTCCCAAATCTTTCACAAAATTCAGTCAGAATTCAGCTCACAGCTTCAACTTCAGGAATACTGTGAAGGTGACTACAAGCAATGATATTCATTTAAAATTTGAAAAGCTCATTTAGGCTGGAGTGTGTGATATATTCACATACATCTCTTTTCCGTTTCATTTACAAAGAGCAACAGAATTGTGGAGTTGAACAATAAAGCTTGAAAGCTTTCAGTTCCATTCCATTTTCAAAATGCAAATGAGGCAAGTTCTGAAATCTGCAACCCAGCTTCTACTTGCTGATTTTAATCTAAGAAATGGCATATTTACTAGGCTACTTACCTAAACAGAAGATTTACTTAAAAACAATATCTCACTGTATTAGAGTTGCAAAGATTTTCAGACCTGTAGCATTGCTGTTCTCTTCAGAAACAAGGAAATATGCAAATAAGTTGTTATTTATAATAAGCTACAGCTTGCTATGTTTGTAAAATAATTATATTTACCAGTTAATTGACCTTGTGTGCACAATAGGGACAAAAATAAAGAAATGATGCATGAAAATTCAGAGTAACACTGGATTGGATTGATTTGGAAAAGTATATTAACTGTTAATTTTCAAAAATAGCAAGCAATTAATTGCTGCTGTAATGAACATTTGTATTTTACTCTGGCAACCATACTGTGTTAACCTAATGCATTGCAAGTCAAGGCAGACCACTTGATTGCAGTGTTTGCACTGTAGTAAGTGCACTTTTGGTTTAATGTTAAATTTTCATCTCAAATGTTCTTACAGGAATGCAGATGTTGTCCTATTTGTCGGTCTTGTTAAAACCTTTGTCATGTGAGTGCCAGTGTGTGTAGTAACACCTAATAAATTATGTAAAGTGTTGCAGTGTGCTGTACTTGTATGACCATTTCAATATACCGTAATTGTTTTCCACGCTTCCCCCACAGGTTAGTCTGGCTTCCAGCAGAGGCAGAAGTGAATAACAAGCCAATCAACATGCAAAATATTGAACAGAGCAGCTCAGCCACAGCCATCAGCCAAACATGAGATCAGTGTGTGGTTGCAGACAGGACGGTGAGTCTTTACACTCGGCTACCTGAGCTTTGCACGACTGCTTCCTGTATCTTCTGAATCACATTTCTGTTGTTTATTGGTCAAAATAAGTTGTTCCCCATGTCAGCAGTGGATGATTAATACAATGGCAGAGGTAGGGCTAGGTTATGTTCTCTGCAAATTACCATCTAGGGTCTTCATTTTGCCTGTTTGGAGCTTTGGAACTGTGTCCCGAGGAACTGAGGCTGAGTCCAGTCTTGATTCGGAATGATAAATGCAGGTAACGTGGATAATGCTGACTGGCACTTGCCGTGAGCAGCACGCAGGGGACCCTGCTCTGATGTGTAAAGGCACTTCTGGGTTTTCATGAGGAAGTTTGATCACACACAGTGTGTGACTCTGCCTCTGCTGTCCCCAGGTGGTACACTCCTTTTTACTGTGGTAGATGTCACTTTTGGAGGGTGAACGAGTTGTCTGTAGAACAAACCTGGGTCTGTTATTTACACTGTGCTACTTGGAGGACCTGTTCTTGGTAGATGTTTTGGCCTTTGCCTTTCCATGGCTCCCGCTAAGCGAGCACCCGCGCTGGTACCAGTTAAGGAAGCTCCTTTCTGTAATGGGAAGAGCTGGCACTGGCAACTGAGCTGAAGCCACCAGTCCTTCTAGATGGGCCATTCTTTACAGATTTTAGAAGGTGGCAGTGTTCAGTCACTGCTTGCCTGCAGTGACTGAAGATGGTTTGAAGATGATTGCCTGCAGATGGTTTAGCCAGTGGTTTGAAAATTAAAATCTCTGAATTGTATTGCAAACCCCCTAAGGCATCCAGCGTGGGTTTTTTGTGATTTAACATCTTTTTCCCTCCATTATTTTTTGCATTTCTGGAATTCACATTAGCTACTGTAAGACTAGATGGATAACTGGCTATAATTTGGCTCAGTTCTCAAACAGTCAGGTATCTACAAGTTAGGAAGCATCGACTCTTGCCTGTGTAGCTTGGTGCCATTCTGTGAAACATGTAGAATGTTTTTGCTGTATCTTTTCCAAAATGGAATATTGTATAATCCTGCTCTAGTGCCAGTACACCCTTATGAAAGCAGCTAATCTGTGCTAATGATTGTGTAAGAATAAAATGGAAAAAAAAAAAAGAACACAGGAACTTCTCTTCTCTGAATTTATGGCATTACAGTCCTTCCCATGGCAACACAGATAGTCAGATGGTTCAGTAGCAAAGTACAAGCAGGAAGAAAAGGCAAACAATGACAGAGGAAAAAAAAAGGCAAAGAAAGCAATGTGATTTTCTCTAAAAATATAATAACTAAATGGTAGAAGAAAATCCTTATAAATGGTACTGTCTACATGTAAAGAATATCCTTCATGTGTTCATTTCTTTCTATTAGACTGGCTTGTCTAAACCATATACAGAAAGCCCTTTAATATCCCATTATACTGTATACTAAAGCATTCAGGTCTAATACTATTACTGATAAAGAAACCAAAAGCATATTTACAGAGACTGAATGTCTATAAAGAGCAGATCAAGCAAGTCTCTTGAGAAAGGAAAGTCCCATATCAGATTATTGCATAAAAAAAATAGCGTGCTCATCTCAATTACAGCACCAATTGGGTTTATTTAAAAAGGAAGTAATTCTGGTTTTATATCATAAAATCACTTTTTTAAGCCTGTAAACATCCAATAAATTAAATTTTTAGATAAGATCCATTTTGCAAAAAGCTATTTATGAAAAGCTTCAAATAATAATTAGAGGGGATTTAATAACCTAATCACTGACTAATACTAGCACACAGTAAGTACTCTGAATTAGATCCTTCTGTGCAGTTACTGTTTTACCTCATCTCATTTGGCAGTTTATTATACAATGTAAGTTGCTCAAGCCTATAATCCCTACACCAGTGAACGTATGCAGCAGAAAAATTCCGATTGTAGTCTCTTGAGTTTGTAAGTAAAAAATCTTTAATAATGTTTGAGGGGGTAACAGTCTAGCTGAACCTAACACAAAAGCAGAATACAGTGTTATAGTGTAAATGTTTGAATATTAACATCTGAAACAAAAGGAAGTTATGCTGTTTAGCATAAACATAGACAAATTCAATATTGTCGTTAAGGTAAGGAATATTAAAACTTTCCCTTTAAAACTATGTGCATATTATGGCTTATGTTAACTTTAGTGAGCATTGTAGGTACTCTACTAAAGCTAATATCAGCCCTTTTGTTTATTACAATGCACTTTGAGCCAGACCCTGGAATTAATTTCATTCCTGGTCATGCAATTTACCTTTGAATAAAAAGGAGTGATATGTCACCCTGAGCCTGGCAGGAGAGAGAGAGGGGTGATGGCCCAAAATCAGAAGCACTAACACAGAACAAGTTCTATCCCTTAGAACTAAAACTACAGCTTTTACTACTTGGATCTTTTCTAGTGAGATTTAATTTAATTTTTAAGAACTCCAGGGCAGGTTAATGAAGGTCTACTCCTGTAATAGGCACAAGGTATTTAAAATGGGTCAAACCAAAACCCTAGACAGACCACTGCAGTACTTTGGGACTTTAAGATCCTGAACGAAACTTCGTGTGTTAGCAACACTTGGCCATTCTTGCTCTTAGAACTGAAGCTATCAGTGGTCACTCCTACAATCCCTCATATTGGAACTGTCTTCTAGGAAGAAAAAGGAAAATTAAAAACTCTCAGATCAACAACATGACCACTTCCGTAGGTACTCCTCAGGTGCCATTAAACAGTTGCCACTGGAGGTAGCTACAGCGATACAGCCACAAAGATATAGCTCTTAATTACTCCGAGTGGTGTGTGCCCATCAAACTCCACCTGAAAGGCAGTCAGGTGGCCATAATAGGGAAGAGTGAAAAGTGAGGAGAATTTTTAGGCTTTGAACAAAAGAGTTTAAAAACGTGTGTATATATATGCCTGACACAAAGTTAGCTCTTAAAACCCTATGTAATTGCATGCATTGTATTTGTGGAAGTGTCTTATTGCCACTGCATTGCTATTAAAATGCAAAGCAAGTGCAAGCATGTCATGTTTATTAAACCACTAAAAAAAAAATGTTCCGACAGCATTATGGCTTCTGTTTTCAAAGCACTGAAATGGGCAGGGCAAAGAAGGGGGAGGAATCAGAAACCAAATTCTCAGTTTACTCTTTCGTGCCTCATTATTGGAACATACAGCGTGGATTTTATAGTCCTTGGAGATGTCTGCAGTAATAATCTTAAGGTTTAGAATAAATGATCTCAAAGTACATTGCAAATTTAACAGTTTGATATCAGACTTAAGCACAAGATGACTGCAGCTGTATCTGAGATATTCTAAGGAAAAGGCTTACAGCAAGGGAAGAATATATTCTTTTTTTCCCCCTCTAAGAGACAGCGAAGGAATCATAGGTGTGCAGGATGTAATTATGCAGGCTGAAGTGAGGCCGGTTCCCTACAGCTAATTCCTTGTCCTTTACAAAACGTGCCACAGATGATTAGGTTGTCAGTTTTAGGTATCATCTGCAAGGTGGCAGCTCCAGTAGCTTACCCAACAATGTGTCCAGTTTTCAGAGCATGGGATAAATCCTGGCAGGGCAACGTGCAGCATTTCTCCTCAGTTCTTCATGACCCCATGTTCCACATCAGTAGAGCTGTAGATCCAGTGCCTTCTCATTCATGCTTTCAGCCTAAAGTTTCCATTTATTAAATCAGCCCTTCCATTATCATCATTTATGTACTATTCATACATCATTTCTATCTATTGTAGTACTTCTTCCCAGGATTTAAATAACTCTGGCACCAAATAGCTTGTGCAATCTGAACAAAGAGTTTTAAGCTATCAGAACAGCTTTATCTAAAACATACGTACAAACAAATGAAAAGCAGAACATTATTTGTGTTCTTTTTCTGTTTTGTGAATAGGAGTTATGCAGGAATAGAGATACTCAACATTGAGTACCTTCTGGCAGCAGTCAGATGCATCCCCAGCAGATGAAGAAAGTTGCTATGACTTCAAAATGAACTCTCTCTGCAAGTTCTGGAACTGTTCTTCACTGTCCAGTTAATTACATATCTTCTTACTTTTTTATTATATCTGAGATATTGCTAAAGTCCTGATAACCTTGGGCTTGTTGTAACTTTTAGCTCTCTCTTCTAAATCCAAGTGTTAATTTCAGTCTGTTGCTAATATACCTTTATGGTTAGCATTGTTTGCTCTTTAGCTGTTTCTTTCACAAATCTTCAGCCAGCCAGATATTGCCAGTCCAGCATCATATCCAGATTTTTAACTTGAAAAACTGCATTGCTGCCATTTCTTTGCATCAGAACTGTTGGATGTTGTGCAACATCACAAATTGCCCTGAGATCATGAGATAAAAATAGACCATTGGGAATCCAGCACAGATTTAAGCCAGTAACCACACATAATTCTTGCACTCCAAAGACTTCATTGCTGATGCAGTATTTGAGAGAACATATATTAAAAAAAAAAAAAGTTTTCAAACTAAAGCTAGGCTCAAACTTGGAAACTCCCCTTCAAAAAAAACCCCAAAAGTCTACTATATTAGTGGAGTTGTGTTAAGAATGGATATGGGGAAAATATGATGTCTAAGAGGAGCTTCTTCAAGTCCACGCTTTTCCTCAACAGCTCTAGGAGAGCTGATAGAGGGATGGTTCTGGTCACTGCAAGAAGTGGTAGAATGCACTTTAACCTACGTTTTCTCAGGCTCTTGTGCAGCAGAGGGTGAAGCTCCCAATACATATCTCCCTCTTCTTGTGTATATCTGAAGATGTCATCCAGAATCCTGCTGAAAAAGTAAAATGGGAAGCACTGACATCTATATTCTTTGATATGATGTGTAATGACCCAAGCTGCATGAGCTATGGCAAGCCCTTGCATATGGTAGGTGAGGAAAAAGGGAACGAGGAGCAGCTGCTATTTAGGCATATTTTACAATTACATTAGTTTTGTTTCATTTCAGTTTCAAAGTGCATATTGCATGTCAAGTTTTGATGAATATATATTCAAGACAGGAACATTTCATTCATACCTTTTGTATTTTAGGTACAAATTTCCAACGGATCATCAGAAATTACTTTCCCAAACCTGTCGGTTCATAGGCTTCTGACAAGGCAATTCTCAATCCATTTGAACTCCCTCTTTCTTTCTGCATTCTGCAATGTTTCCTTTATGAAATGACACACTTTTACCTTGATGCCCTACCTCGAGGTGGTTCATAGCATGTAGGAAGTCTGAGTCTGTGTGAAAGGGAGAACCCCTTTCACAGCTTGTGGGCAGGACAAAAGCACTTTTACTGTCAGTCATTTAGTCTTGGAAAGGTGGGAATGCTGGCTAAACACAGTCAGCTGCCACCTTGGCTCTCGAAATTGAAATGGCACTGGTACTATATTTAAGAGTACATATAAGAACAAAACTGGTTTCTGCTATTTCACACTTGTGTTTGTCTGTTTTTCAAAAGGGGGAGAATTCATTCTCGCATGTCCTGTTAACAAGTTGTACCACAATAACTTGATGCAGGCCGTGCACACCTTCCTTCTGTGGCTAAGGCTGGTCAGAGAACAATGGTTTCAAATTCCTGAGTCAGAGTGTTCAGAATGGAGCCTTGCTAACGCTGTTTGCTTTTTTACTGTGGAGTTCTTGTGTCTGTGATTTGGTTTTGTGTGATGATTTAAGGACAGATGTAGAAACGTTCCCTCCTTGGATCCCTGGAAGTAGGCTGGCAGTATTCAATCGTTATTACATTAAGATGATTCAAGGCTGAGAATACTGATGCCACCCTTCCCCCAGCACTCTGTAGACACACAGACACATGCACACAGGCGTGCACACAGAGTATTATCTCTGTTTGCCTTACTAATGTCATTGTGCAATATTCCATTTTTCTCTCTCTTCTTGTCCCCAGGGTCTGTAACAAACCCCTGCTGGACCTTTTATCCACCCACTAAGTCCAGATTAATTTATTATACTCCATCTAGTTTTTGAACTGTTCCTTCTAAATGTGTGATGGGGCTTAGGGCTGTGCAAAGGGGATTCAAGGATAAGGGGAGAAAACATCCTCAGGCTCCAGCTTACAGTGAAAGGTTGTGTTACAGTACGAGCACCTCTACTATTATTATGCATAGCCATGGAAGATGATGCAGGAGGAATGACTGATTAGAGCTCATATTTAGCTAAATTAACATCTCAAGTCCATTTTTTGTGTAAATCTGAGTTCATCATAATCTAAAAGCAAATATTTGCCTTTAATATCTCTGATTTATGCATAGAATACAGTGTACTCTTCATTTCCTTCTTAATTATTATTATTTTTTTAAACAGCTTCCAGGCAGAAAGTCAAAGCCTGCTGTGTTTTATATTATACTCTGCAACTCATTTTCCTGGTTTTTTTAATAAAACATCTAATTAATCCATGTAATCTGAATGCTTTCTGTTTAAACTCAGTGTGCTAATGAAAGAACTGAATTAAAATGTAGCAAATTTGTTGTACCTATGTAAGTAATAGGTAGGTAAAAATATATGGAGATAAAATATTGAATACTTTATGCCTAGTATATAAATGGTGACTGAAAACAAATAATAATAAGGGTAACTGAGTAGAAAATGTCTGGAAAAAAAGGTCTTCAATTAAGTGAAAACTAGGCTCCTCATTTTTGCCATCTCATTTTTGCCATCTCATTTTTTGCTCATTGCATTACATAAGCTGTGTCTGATGATCTTGCATTGGTACCAATAAGACTGCTATTGCTTTTCCCTTTTTGAGAAGTCTCAATGGGAGCTTTTTACAGGATCCTGACAAAAAGAAAGCTTCAAAGATTGTTGCAACTCAGGCCTCTTTATCTTGGGTTGAACACAATGAATGACTGGTTATGTTAGAAGTTTCTTTATCTCTGTTTGACTCAGCATCTTCTCTGGGGAAAATACAATCAAGAGGAACTGGGGCCAATCATGTATTTAGAAATTAAGTGTGTAACTTCAGGTGGCAAAGTCTGTAATGAAAGGAAGGGATTAGAAAAATGTTCCTTTTGATGAATTATCACCAGTACAATTTTTAATGGAATGTTTGTCAGGCTTTTGCATGAAATACCAGCAGCTCTTTAACATCTTTAAAATTATTACCTAGACAATTTCCAGTAATGACGAAGTTGAAAATCGATGTAGGAAATATTACTATAGTAAAAGTAAAAAGATGCTTCCAAATGGTAATGTACAAACCCTCACAAGGGAAAGCTTACTTGCCTATGAAGCTTTCCCAGTAGAAACATTATAAATCATACATAAGTCAGAGCATGAATGAGAAAAAGAAAAATAACTATCAAGATAAAGTTTAGAATTACTTAAAGTGTTCATGGTGTGGCACAGACAAATGCAAAGAGAACATGTTTGTTAAGCACGGTCAGCAGAAACCTGGCACCTCACAGTGCCTGAGTGGAAGCTTGGAAGTCCTGGTTTTTTGAAAAATGCATTAGATCCATTTCTCTGCCCTCTTTTGCATCTGCACCAAAATCATTCATGACACATCACTGCTAAGTAGTTCTGTAGCAAATGGAGAGTAATTTTTTTCCCAGGAAATCTCACTGTTGAGGCAGTGTGACTTTCGCATGGTCTTGCTTTTACCTATTTTTGCAACTGAGCCTACCAAGACAGAAAAGGATGTGTGGCTTCCCCTCTGGCATAGAGCTGGCCATTCACATTTAGATCCCAGCATGAAATCTCAGCCCTGTTTTACCAGTGGCAAAATTCCAAATGACTTAAACTAAGAGCAGCAGCCTTCTGATCCCCCCTGTTTTGCTAACTTCAAGACACCGTTTGTTCTTTGCAGTGACTATTTACACTGCAAATACAAATGGGCACATTTTAAACTACCCAGGAATCTCAATGCTACCAAATCAGTTGGATTTTTTTGCTAGATCTAATTTGAAATTAGGATGAGGAATATAATCGCTGATACCATCCTATGGCTTCGTTCCTATTATGCCCAGGATCACTTTGTCTTCATATTGTACAGAACAGTAACAAGAAGATTGTCTCCATCCTTCTTACAGAGTTTTATAAATTATGTGCCGAATGAGGGAGAGCAGGTGGCAGAACAAGGACATGAGTGACATGGGAAAATCAAATAACAATAAAATAAATGATGTTCACCAGGGAAGTTTGCATGACATTTTCTCAAAAAAACCACTCTTCTGGGTGGAAAGCTGCTGGAGACATGTACCTTCTGCTGTGTAGGTAAAAATGGGACCTTGAACATGGCTGGCACCTGGACAGTAACACAAATAAGAATGGTGACTGCTCCCATTTTCCGAGAAATACATACGTATTTATACTGCAATGTTTTGTAATTAATGATCAACTCAAAAAACATCCACAAGATCATAAAAGCAGCTAATAGTGAGCACTGAAGATGCCCAGATTAGTTTCTGTCATAGTTGAAGCCAGAATGACTAATATAGTATTCCACTTCAAAAGAAAGCTTTCTAAAAGATAAGAAAGCACATAAAGATTCACCACCTATTTTATTTTTTAAATCACCACCAAATCATGCACTTGGGTTGCAGAATCCTCATAGAAGTATCTACAAAAGTCTTTTCTGTAGATACATCCTTATTTCAATGTCACCATATCTCACCACTGGCTACAAGTTGCCTTCATCTCCAACATGTTTCGTGGTAAGAGAGCTGGTAAGATCTCAAGTCACCTACCAAGGTGGCTCCACATGGAACCTCCAGAAAAGATTGCAGATGACACCAGAATTGTTGTTCAAAAGGTTCCTGTTTTAATTTACACAAGGACAGAGGGGTGAATACTGAGCTATTTACAAATTCAGCTGTGCCCTATTTCAGTCTGAGGCAAAGTCACATTGCATAAAGGTAATGCTGTATGCCTGATTCAGGTAATTTCTGACAGTTTCCACTTCTCTCTTCTCAGCTTGCTTTGGTATAGAGCAACTGCCTTACCAGAGATTTGGGTTGTGTGCTCTCCCAGCACACTGCTTGGCCAAGCACAGAAAGAGCTGCTAGTGAAAGCATATCCTCTTTTTTATAGGATGAGCAGGACAGCAGAGTTTCCTGGTCTTTAAAGCCCTGCAAGAACAGCTGGCCAAGGCTGTAAAATGGCAGAGGTGCTGGGAATCAGCTATGGTCTCATTCCCAGTTGGCAGATTGAACAGGCTTCCTGCCTGAAAAGATGAGTGGGTTACATAGAGGGAGGTTTTGCAGAAGAGAAGGCACAGAAAGGCCCTATGGGCAGAGATTTCTGGGGTGCTGTAAAAAGCTGGGTATTGCTGCCTAACTTGCAGAAGATAGGCAGCCTTGGCAGTTTGTCCTGTTCTTGGACTGAAAATAACAACTTATTCTAGAGGATTTTTACACCAGAGTGCTGGTAGCTGTCCCTGCATGGTGAGCTCACGTGTGCTGCTGTCTGCTCCCGATATGAAAGGTAAAGGCATTGCTGTTATTGATGCTATCCTGCTGTTACCCTGTCTTTGTGTGTAATTCTGTCATTCTTCTTCTCCAAAGGCAAAAATTCAGCTGCCTTCTTAAATCTGGGCTGGCAGAGGAAATGACTTTGGAGCTGCAAAAACGCAGAAAGCCCCTACAGAGGTTCACCACAGCCTACCTATTGCCCCTACAGGCAGTGCTGCAGGTCTGGCCTGATGGTGATTCGTCTCTCCCCTGCACTGAAAAGAAATCATAAAACACACTGAAGTCACTTAATTTCAGATGGAAGTGCGGTTGCAAGAGCCATTATATAATAGGACTCGGAAAATGTAGTTTTGGACACTTGTCTTTACGATTTCACCAGGAAAAAAAAATAATGATGCCTTTTAAGTTGTATATTGACCTTTACTTACTTTTGTATTTACCTTGAGTGATGTGGGTTTGGGTCTCTGTCTACTGCTGGCAATTTTGGTGGCAGTATGTGCCCTTTGGTACCAAGCAGTAGTAACAGGCAATCACATTCCTGCAAAAGTAATAAACTGCTGAGTAGCGGTTTTAGTTCATCAAAATGGGGCTGCCATATCTTTCCTGTTTTAATCCCTGGCATGGTTCAGTCTCGCTTTGAGTGGGGAAACCAGATAAATAGAGGAGAAACTTCCGAAGAGTTCTCTAATAAAAGTCCTGAGATAAGGAGGATGCTGTTTCAGGTGAGGATTGTTGTTATTTTTTCTACCCATTGATGCAGATGAGTTCATATGGCAGCACTTTCATTTTAGGAATTCAAACTCAAATAATATTGTTTTTTTCCAGTTATTCTGCTCTTATTAATGACTGAAGCTTAGGCTGAGGCTATGAATTTATTTATGACTTTGACCTGCTTTGAGCCCCAGTTTACATGGAGTCAAACTGATGATTGCATACAGACTATGCCTTTTTATTTTAGCTAACAATCTGACTTTTAGAGGTAGCTTATATTTGAAGCCTTCAACAAATATTTACTAAATGTTTGCCGTTTGTGTGGGTAGAAAGGCCCTAGAAAAAACCACTGAGATGGGCACAAAAGCTGTAGTGCACAATAGCGAATGAAGACTAAGCAACACAATTTTACTAGACAAATCTGAGCATCTGTTTGAAAGGAAAAGCCTGAAGAGGGTCATCCAGTCCTATTAATAATCCTAATACAGTAAATGTTCTGCTCTTTCATACATAAAGCTTCTCAGAACTGGTCACACAGACTGAAACTTTTCAGTGTTTACAGCCAGGACCAACTGGACAGATGTGTTTAGGGAGGATTGCTGTTTGCTGATGTGATGTGAGGGGGGTAAATGCGACTTCAGCAGCTATTTCTGACTAAACAGGAAATAGCCAAAGCCAGGCGGGCTCCGTGCTTTGTTCTTCTGCAATGTGTCACCTTTACCAAGGATAAAAGTGAGTCAGATATTGAATGTCACTGCTGAAATTACTTTTGTTTGTTAAAACAGGAATGCAAGTTTATAGAAAACATAAAAGTATCTTCATGTACACACATAGTATCTTTTAACATGTTTGAAGCTCTATTTTCAGAAGCCTACTTCAAGTGTACCTAATGCAAAATGCTGCAAAATAATTCTGTAAGGCACAGTTGTTTACTAATAATAGATATTCTATGCAAAGCTGTTTGAAGTGCTGCTTTACAGTCATCTGCTGAATTGAAAAATCCTTTGCAAACAACATTTTTACATTTCAAAGTAACAGTTAAATTATCTAGACTTGGTATCCCACACTCAAAACTCCTCTTTACATTGGCACAGGGAATACTTATTTTAAGCACATCCAGTAAAATACATATTTTAAATGATATTTTACAGTTCAGTGGTTTCTCTAACCTGGAGATCCCAGATGGAGGTGAAGTTAGCTTAAGAATAGTCCTGTGAGCACAATTATTTCCACTTTGCATACAGAGAAAATGAGCAATGCAAACCGATGGTTTGTTGAAGGTTGCACACAGGTGCTGGCAGTAAGAATAGAACCTGCACTTCTTGCCTCCCACTCCTGTGCTTTAACTGTAAAGCCGCTATTAGGCTTTGCACATCATCCTGTGATTGAGTAACTTTCATTATATCAGTGGAGATTCAGGAATTCTGAGCTAATTAATGCTCTGGCACTTTTCAAACCCTCGGCTGCTCTTTACCTCTGATGGTTCCATAGGGTTCGATGACTTGCAGTGATGTGTCTCCGAAGAGACAACAGAGAAAGGCAAATAAAGGATGGGGATTCACTAACCTTGTCTGACAAAGGTAGGGGCCATGCTCAAATACATTTGCTTAGGTTTTATAGGCTTCTTATTCTTTTTAAACAGAGGGTGTAAAAGCTTCTAGGAGGCACCCCGTCATGTTAAAATCTGATAATTTAGAAGTTCTTCCTTATCACTGCCAGCTGCACTGCTCTTCCACTGATTACAGTAAATCACCTGAATTCTCTTAAAACTCTGCCTTTTCCACAAGACCAAGATAAAAACCACAATTCCTATGGAAGCCACAAGGAATCAAGTATTACAAATACTCTGCCAGCTGTACTTCTAAATAATCAGGGAGGGACGTAAGCTGCCACTCTTCGCTCTGGATCAACCTTCCCAGAAGTTTGGGTTAAGATGTTTTGGTTCAAATTTGTAACACCACTGCTTACAACTCACTGTGTGTAGAGTTAACTGTTTTAACTTTTCTGGTAGTAAGAAGATTAATTGTGAAGACAATGAAGAGGCTAAGCTATTAAGAGTGATGAATTTTGGAGCAGGTAATTTTTTCAGTCCAATTAACAGCACATGGCCTGTCAGTAATGGTCGGGCATCAAGAGGCAGTACATTGCAAATAACCAGGGGGACTTAAGAACATTCATCATTAAACTGTAATGCCATCTCAATTCTCACTGTTACTCTTGGTCTCTCTCCACATGGCAAAGGTTTATGTTTTGTTTACATTTTACTTTGGTATTTTAATATGTTCCAACAACCCACAAGTGGGTCATGAATATGTATATACCCAAAATAGGTAACTTACCATGTTAGAAACAAAATATACAAAACACAAGTTCTTTCTAAAACTACTTTTGTTTGGTGTCAACCAAAGTCATAGAAATACAATGTTTTGTGAACCTAGGCATCTAAATATGACTTTAAAACTATCAATGCATATTCATCACTGCAGTAACTGAATGCTCTAAATGGTAAAAAAAAAATAATACAACTTGCTCTCTAAAAATCTATGAGCAAAACAGTGTGAGGAACACAGGGATGAAACAATTTTACAGTGCTAATAGGGTTTAATATATAAAGCATTAAGCACTGCTGTAGCACTCATAAAACACCACGGCTAATGCTTAAACTTGTTTGACATTGGAGCCTTTTTACTACTTATATTCCAACATATTTACAAATTGAGAAGAGGCTTGTTGAATCTTGTTCCATGATAGGCTTCTGAAGTATCCGGGCTGGCAGTTTTCAATTACTTTATTTTGGCTGAGAGTCAAAGCAGGAGGGCACAGGGGGAGGAAGGCATTGACCAGCTGAAACACAAGGGGTAGCACATACCCTTAAAGGGGAAGAGCCCAAAGAGTGGGCTCTTCTAGACATACATCATTAACTATTAATAGAGATTCCTTATTTTGTGGATTTGTCACAATTGGCTCCTAGGACAGGGTGTCTACATGCTTTACTAATTATCCCTAACCTGCTTGGAGGCACGTTTGTGAGTGCCAGTCATTTACTGCCAATTTACATACTTGGAGGAGGGGTTTGGGGAGAGAGATTCATGATATAAAAACAGGTTAGAGTTAATGCATTAATGTTACCCTCCAGATCACCCTGTGCTATGGCTTGACACACATCCATCTCTGTCCTAAATAAACCTAACCTCTTGCATCCTTCACAAGTGACAGGAAAGCTGAGCAATTTCCTCAAGATTTCTTGAATTCTTTGGAATAATGTCAGTCATTGTGTGGAATCTTAGGGTGTTTTTAGAGAATGAAATTATATATTTATGATACAATCCCCATTTACTTATTTTATATGAAATGTCAATGTTTTCTTTTTGCACAACCCACCTCGCAGTGTGTCAGGAATCATATTCCTAACGATCCATGAGGGAACATAAACCTCCTGTTTGAATGCCTCTTAGTTTATTTTACTCCTCGCCTTGAGGTTTGAAGTGACTTGTTTTCACACAGCAAGAGGGTGGGCAGAGCTCAGGGTGTAGGTGTTGGGTAGTAGCATTAGCCACCCGTCCCTAATCCGAGGTGTCACGCCTGACTGTGCTGTGCCGTCATCACCGCGCTTGCCGTGCTTTGTCATCATTAAGTGGGTGGCTGCTGTGCCAAGATGCTTCTGTTCAATGAATCAATTGTAAAATGAATGTTAGACTTCTGCAGGGGGAGGTGTCGTGCCTCCTTATGTGACTTCCCACCCCCGAACTTTTTCTTCCTCTTCTCCTCTGACATGCCGCAACAGCTTTGTGAAAATCAAATGCTTTAATTGTAAAACTGCCACTTAAGTGACAGCACACAGGATTTTTTTCAGTGCTCAGCTACTAGAGATCACTTTATTTGGCATTCCTCTATTTTTTTTTCCTTTCCCCATCTTACCAAGCAAATTTTAATATTTAAACACGTGCCACATTGTTAAGGAGGCAAGTATCAGCATCATAGTGAGATTTTTGAGAAGTTGTTTGAAAACTTCACACTTTTTCAGTATTTCTTTTATCCGTGGCTGGGTTCTTTGGTCAGCTTAGGCATAGGAGCCCTGACATGGAGAGCACCAAGTTGTTCCTGCAGGAGAGTTCTCCAGTCCTGCAGCCAGATGCCCCTTCCCATAGCCAGAAGTAGGAAAAAGAAGGGTTCTGCTGTACACAGTCTGCTGTGGCTCAAAGCTCCCAAGGACTTCACATTTGCTATTATTTAGGATGATGCCACTCCAAAATACCAACCATTAAGCTCTTCACAACTCCTCTTCTCAAATGTACTGCAGCCTGGAAGTTATTTCAGCATGACTGTAGAAAATTTTTATTCCCTTTGTGAGGGCACCGTGAACAGGATGCTCAGTTACTGTAGCAGGGCTGCTGCTGGTATGGGGAGGTCTCTAGCATGCTTTCCACTGATAAATGTGTTTCATTACTTTTCCAGAGCAGTTCCTACATGAATTTAGGCTGAGCATGGTACAAAACTGCCCCTTGCCCTGCTGACAAAGCAGTGGTTGGCCTCGTTTGCCATACACATGGCATGTCCTGCCATGTAGGTCTGTGTCACACATGCCATGAGCATGTTTATGGGTACGTGGGTGCTGCAGAGGACTACTGTACTGTGGGGAAATTTAGCAGTCCTGATCAGAATTGGAATAAGCACATTAAAAAAAACCCACAAAAAAGCAAAATGCAAAATAACCCCAACAAAAAACCAGGCTGGAGTGAAGCCTGGCAGGACGGAGCCTGTGCAGGGTGTGCTGCTGCTGGAGCTTCCCAAGGAACTGCAGAGCATTTCTGTGGGATGTGACTGTTTTAGATGTTGCTTGATATTGATCAGTTTGGAAAGTTTCTCTCACCCTTGTCACATAAACCTGTGGGAAGAGGGAGTCTCCTAGCATGAGCACTAGCAGTGGGCAGCTTTGCACGCCGTTCAGCCGGCTCACGCTGTGTGAGACCAGCTTTTCTCTGCACCTCACTGAGGTTGCCTACAGATAAACGAGGGTCTGTTTTAGCTGTGATTTCTAAGTATCTGCCTGGGGGTTATTTATCCCATTTATTCAGAAGTGGCTTCTTTTGAAAAAGAGGAGGAGGTGAAGAGATACAGCTTCCTAGGTAGTAGTAAAGTGCATGCTGCGTGTGCATGACCATATAGGTCTCCGAGGTTTAGTGGATCTGGAATTATGCCATTTGTCTCACACTAATTGAAGCATGTGTCTGCAAGTGTGCACTGCAAAACATGGGATAAATGACGGTCATAAAATAAGGGTACTGCATAATCTATCTTATTATTAGATAGGCAGTTACATTTTCAGGTGCTGTGCAAGTATGTTTTGTGAAGAAAAGCTCCTCTTTTTTGTGTATACATATGTGTATACGTATTAAGCTAATAGAATTTATTTCTGCTAAGCCAGTCTGAGACAACACATAGTCTTTCACAGCTTTTAAAAATCTTTTCTGTATGTCCCTGATGTTTAAGACAGCGGCACTTTTAAAATTCTGAGTCCAGAGCAACAATTGTTCAACTTAAACCTGCTTGTGTATGAGAACAAGACATCTCAAAGAGTAAGCATTGTATCTTAAGCATGATTGAACTTCATTTCCTCATTCACTGGAGTCTCTAGAAAAAGGTTTCTGTATTGTGCAGTTTCAAGAGACAGCTGCTGAGATGAGGCTGGACTGGATCACAATTTGAAACAAACTGAATGTTACTGGAAAGAACGGGCTCGTCTCTGTTCCTGACAGAGATGTTCTGTGCTACATGAAGGTTAGAGTAACATGGACATCAGTGTAATTTGTCATTACGTTTATCATCATGGAGTACATGAAATCTCATTGCAAATGTTTTCAAGAAAGGGAATCAATTCATTTTTGTTATGTGAAGTTTGATTTCAGCAGCCAAGGCAAATGGATCTGTGCTACTGACTTTGGGATCAGACATTTATATGTCATTTCTGTCAGGTTTAAATTAAAAAAATCTTTTCAAAAGTCATTTTTCTTCATTGCTATGTCTACAGTATTGCTCAGCTGTATTGAGCTATGCAAGTGGGTGGGAAAAAAAATGAGAAACTTAGTCATAGTCTAAAGATATCAAACCATTAAGAGAGGAAACACTTCTGCTGTGTGCCTGATCTCTGCAAACAACTGAGGCATCCACTCACAGTCTTGGGGAAAAAAAGGGGAAAAAAAAAAAAAACCAAGGAAAAAAACCAACCCCCAAAGACATTTTCTATCTGTATGCTTCAGTGCATAGCAAGTGGTGTATGCTTTTTAGGCATGATTCACAAGGCAGATTCATGTGCAAGTGACTCTAGGTACAGCAGTGGGGGTGGATCTGGATCGTGTAAGGCCAGTGCAGAATGTGGGAAAACATCTTCCTCCCACTCCCCAGTAAACAGTGTTAAATCGAAAGGTTTACATTGCAGCTTTATTGTTAACACAAGAAGAGATCTGGGTCACACTAAAGGTCCGTTTAAACTTATATTCTTTCTAGAATAGTAGTTAGTGTCTGATGCTTAAGGAAGGGTAAAAATGAGGACAGATAGAGACAGACCTGCAAACACTAGTTTGCATTTCTCGTGAGTAGAGTTAGTATTTGAACCACTGTGTCCAGAGCAGCCACTGGAGTTACTCTGTGACTTTGTCACTCAACTTAGACATTACATCTGCAACAGTCTGTGAAAGTAAGCCTCTGCAATTTAATTGTGTACTGGGTGAGAAAGTACGTATCTTTGTTCTTTGTTTTAAGCTTCCTATCTAACTAATGGGTACACTGACAAATTATTGGGATGTGAGGAAAAGAATTATTCATGCCCAGTTTCTCTTTTTTATAGCCCTCCACCTTATCCACTCATTGTTATCACTTTTTCAGTCTGAAAAATCCTAATTCTCTCTGTGTAAGAAAGTCTCTTTGTACCTTTAAGCAGCATTGTTGCCATTGTTAGCTTTTCTGTACTTACAGAAAAAACGAACAACCAACCAGCCAACAAACCAAGCACAAATACCCAGATACAAAACCAAACCATAAAAATAAAAGGAATCATTCAGAAGAAAAGTTCATTAGAAAGGCCAGCTCAAAGCAGAAGTTAGCACCAACTCCACAGCTGAAAGATGACAAAAATTTAACCTGAGGAAACAGGTGCTGTCAGGTGTTTGCTTTCAAATCCTAATGATTGGTCAGAAGCGTGAGAGATATCATTGTGTTTTCTCTTAGCTAATAGAAAATAAACCCCAGAAAGATTGGGGAAACTCAGGATGGAAGTTATTATCAACCCCCTCTATGAACTTGTTGCTTGTTTCACTCTCACGCATTTATATTTATTTCAAATGGGTTGATGGCAGCAGCTGATAAATGAGCTGCTGTCAGTTGTAGTCCGTTGTGTTTGTCATCAGTGCAAGTTCACTGTAGTCAGTGATGAAATTTCACCTGCTGTGTGAGAGAAAATAAAATGCACAGTTGTGGTTGTAATTAGGGTTGAAAATCAATAGTAAAAGATGTTTTAAAAATGAGAAGGATGGTAAAAGAGAAAATGAGGAGAAAACTGTGAAAATAGAATTAACTGGGGACAGATAAGAACACTGAATGCAGAGACATATTGAAGGAAATGGAACATTAATCCAAGGATGAACAGCTACAATCACTTTTTGCAAGAGGCTTCATTTGGAGTATAAGAAAGAATGTCTTTTCTAGTAAAAATCTCTCTTCCTGTGGTAGTATGTGCATGTGTATGAGCTGAAAGTGGAGCTGCTAATGGTGCCTTGAAGATCTTCGCATTTTTTCTGCTTCATTCCCTTGGTGGCCACCATCCTGGAAAATGAAGGACTTGGATGAAACTCACTTTAGAATTCAGGAGGGGACATACCTGAATTAGTGAGAGAGCAGCATGTCACAGTACAGTTCACAATAAAGAATGCTGCACCTGGTTTTTTTTTTTTTTCATTTTCCTTAAAACTATTCTCTAATAGCCTTTGAGACAAAGTGTCTGGGGGTTTGGATCTGACCAGATGGCTGAACACTGAGTAGTCTTCTTCTACGTTGCTCTTAAAAAGCACCTGTACTAAAAGGGTGGAAAATTGAAAATTCTTGTTGGCTCCACAGGGGATGACTTGTGTTTGGTTTTGATGGAGTGGAATATCTTTGACTATTGCTGATTATGAAAGGGCTTATTACTGGCTAGGGAGTAGAAAAGGCAAAGCATTTCATTCTCTGCTTTTCTTAGCTTTCACCTCAAGAGCATCAGCTTAGGAAATAGTGTGTCAGAATGTCAAAGAAATGCTCGAGCAGTTTGTTCTTTTTGTTTTATCTTTCTCTAAATATCAAAAACCCTGGTAGTAGAAAAGACAGTCTTTCTCTTTAATAAGAGTATTTCCAGTACAAAGCTAGTACAATATGACAGGCAAATACAATAACCTTATTAAAGCATCTTCTGTATAACACACAGATGTGTGAAATGTTTTTTCCTCAATAAATAGCCTTCAGTAAGGTACATGTATTGTGCTTAGGTACTAGACTGCATTCTCGTATCACTTTGAAGCTACATCTGCTATATTTTAAGCAGTAGCCAACAAAGTATGACGAGATGGCAGAACAGTTTAATATCATGCCCTTTATCTGCCCAGAGAGCACGAAAGAAAAATAAAGCAAATGGCTAACATAGAAAGGAAGGGCATGTTATTCTATGAGTGCAGACAATTCTGCTCCCGTTTGGCACATCAGTGGTATAATGCAGAGATAAAAATGAATCCTTGCACAGTGAATTGAATATTTCCTAGAAGCTCTTGTTGCAAATTGTTTCTGATGTTGTTAGTTAAGGAAGATTTATCAGAGTTTATTCAACAGACATCAGTTTCCCGATGCACAAATCCACAAGAAAGTAACCTCTCAGGGGTATTAATGAACTTTTTTTGAAGGGACAATAAATCTATCAAACAGCTGACTTTTTAGAGCTTTGGTGTATGTCATATTAAGGAAAGATATCCAATAAGCAAAGAGGTTTTATGTGGTTTTTGTAGAAATGTACAAAGACTAGATGACGTCTGACACTGCGTGCGCTTGTAAGCGAACAAAATGAGAACAAAAAGGAGGCAGACAGCTGGTTCAAGCCCAGTTCAGCAAACATTACCCACAAAGAGCAATGTTTGCTTTTACATCTGGGCATACAGGCTTCGTGAGTCAGGGAAGTCTATGGAACTACTCTTAGGAATAAATAAGATCCAGTGGGACTCCCTGCTCCTGCAGACACAGTAATACTGCACAGAAAGTATAAGCTGTGGTTAGAGCAGTACTGTAGCTTTCTCATACCTGTTTAAGGAAAGTTTGTGGGCTTCTTTGGTTTGTGTATCTCAAAAACTCCGGTAATTGTAGATTAGAAACAACTTAAAATAACCAAAGCCTCTGTTGACACACAGTGAGGCTGTGGGTTCCAGAGTCTTTGGAGTCAGCGTGTCCCTTGTGCACCTCTGCACAGCCATTGCTCCAGACAAGGTGAAATTGGACTCTCGAGCTGAGTATGTGACACTCCACAGCACTGCTTAAATGTGGATCTGAGCTGATTCTCGAGTCCCAGCTTGTTCATCATCAGTGTTGTTTATGCACAAGCCTGTGCTGAAGTGTGGATTTAGGCAAAGCTCCAGAGCACACCCACAGGCAACAGCCCAGCCATGCTCAGCTCCCTATGAAGAACAGAGCTCCGTGGTGCTGGCAGGATGGGTTGGATACCCTACAGCCTGGTCCAGCAGCACAAATCCTGTTGCCAGTTATCCTGAAGGACGGGGAAGATGCGCCACAGCTGGGCTGTTAGACAGCAGCGTGCACACCTCAAGTCCCACCATGCTAAACTTCATCTTTTCCCCCTTTCAGTGGAGCTGTGGCAGACGACAGTGGTGCATCTGCAGGACTGAAGCACCACCCCTCTCACTGCAGGTCCACAGGCTGGTCCTCCACTTATCACATGCACTTCTTTTTTTGAAAGTAACAGTGGCAATCAGCAAGGAATCCATTTGCTCTAAAAAAACCCTAACTCACTCTCATGTGGTATGAATTGGAAAGTGATTTAATATTTCAGATGGTAATGGTGTGCCTTCACCCTGAATGGTAGAGTAAATGGCTTCCTTATATAAATAGGTAACCCTTAACATTTACATTTTTTAAAATGTCAGGATGTAAAACCAATTGGAAGGTTGAAAGAGGGGGAAGAAGTGTTAGCACTGCATTGTTTACATAGTGTACAGAACACAGCCCTGTAAAACCTTGAAAGAAGTCTAAGCTCTGCTAGTTACGGGAAAAAATTGTAAATAACTAGCCATATCTACAAAATCAATTGCTCAGCCTCCTCAGATTGAAAGTTGGTTTAAAATTCATGAGAACTTAAAAGTAATATCCTTCAATTTTTTATTATTCTAGGTCTTGATTATTTTGAGATGTTTTTGTCTTATTTTCAGGCTTTTCTTTTTCACTAGAAGCTCTTGAATCTGATCAGTGTTTTGAAGGAAAAACAATTAAAATCACCTACTACAACACTGCAGGATTAGGGTTACAGTTTTTGAGAACTGCCAATACTACTTAGATAATTAAGTTTTGATTTGATTACAAAGACCTGAGATCTGGAAATTAAAATTTACAGGGCAAGAATTAAGTGCAAATAGAAACAAAAGTACTGAGCCAATCAAAGGAAGGATGAGTGCAGTCTTCAACAAGCCTGGAAAACATAGGCCCAGTTCCTCAGATGATGTGAACTGCCACAGACCAGCAACACTTTCATTAGCTGAAGAGTCCTGGCCCAGGGATTATCAGCCAGTGTTGATCCAGTGAAAGAATTTGAACTGTATTTCTGCTTTGCAGAAGGAATCCTAGGAAAATTACTGTCTAGTATTAAAGGAACATCATTAATTACAGTCTGTTATTAGGACCATCGTAAGAACTTTGGATTTCTTGAGCATGATGCTCACACCTGGAATAACTGTTGTGCATGTGAAGTGATGCTGGTCTCACTGCAGGGGCTGTAGGCCATCCCTAGCCTGACCTGCTGAAAAGGAAAGAGTGCCCTTAGGTTATCTGGGAGATACAATTCTTAAGTAACTGATTTGAATTTGTAGGAGTAGATAGTGTTTATGACTCCTCTCTGCACAAGTTTTTTTTTGTTTTATAAGGTTAAATAAACACTATCCTGAAATGTATTTTCAGGGTTTTCTATAAGCCATAAAGCACAGAGCAATAAGCTTTAATGCTCATATTATAAAATGATTCCCTGCAGATGTACAAAAATCTCTAACAAGTTACAGAACTGAGTATATAGACTGTAGGGTTTTTTTCTGGGATGATTCCAGGGACAAATTAATATATAAAACTGGGGAAAGGAGAGAGTTTTCATAAACCAAGTTTTCAGTTGGTGTAATTTAAGATTAACCTGTACATTTCTTAGGGACTTCTGCGACCTAAGGATCTGATTCAAACTTTAAATATTTCATTGCACAATAAAGGAGTATCTTGTAAAATATTCTGAAAAGTTGCATTTTTAGGCTTAAATATCTCTAGGAAAATAGGAGGGAACTCCAAAACTGACTGCCACCTCCAAGAGTGGTATTTCTAGCAAATATTTCCAGGCAGTTATGCTCCTAAATTCAATTACACTGGTGGCTCCAGCATAGATCCTGCTGGACAATCATGTACATCATAAAAAGTGCAGGTCATTTGCCACAACTGAGCAAAACTGTCATTTTCTGCCTAAAAGAAGCTGGGGCTAAGCTAAGGCAGAAAATAAATCCTCTGTGACTCATAAAGGGAGCGCTTTTTTAGGTCAGGTCAAGAACAAAGACATTGGCAGCGCAATGCTGAGAGGCTTAGAGTGGTATATCCCTAAGGACAACTCCCGACACCAATAGGAATTTTTTTTCTCGGTGGGGTGAATGGTTTTTGAATGGATTTCTAAATGCCCTTAAAATAATCAGTTTATTCAATTAGCAAATTGTACAAGTGTCCTTTAAATATGGAAGAACTATTTTTTCTTTTTCTTTTTCTTTTTTTTTTTTTTTTACCAAATATGCTGTTTAGTGTCTGTAGCAGGAGGAGAAAAGAAAGAGATGGCTCTGAGAACAGGAACAGTTTAAATGCTCTGGGGAGGGTGAGACTGAGAGGGAATGTTACTGCTGCCCTCCCCTCTGCCAGGGACAGGCACACACACTCTCACAGCACTCCAGAGTAGGGAACAGGGAATGGAACAGCCTTCCACCTTGGAGTCAAGGTGTTTGCTAATATTACTGAAATTAAATTATGTTCTTGTGAGTCTTCTTGTTTCTAAGATTTTTTTTGTTTGCAGAAAAGGCCTGGAATTAAACAGCTGCTTTCCTAATTTCCCTCATGCTACATTTTCTATTTTTTTCTTTCAAAAACAGCATGCTTAAGTTTTGCTTTCAAATCCCATGGTGCTCAGTAACAGGAACCATCTCGTGGTGTATTTGCAGTGGATCTGCGTGTTAAAGGCTAATACTAACCTAACTCAGATGGGAGATGGTAAAATCTTTCCCAGAAAAACAGGTAGGAGAGAGTGCAGGAACACGAGGTGTGCTTGCTTGTTTTAGTCCAAGACTTCCTCTGGCCTTGGGTTTTGGATTCACTTCACCTTGAAATGATAACCATTCTTTAGAAAATGATTTTAGAGAGCAGTTTCAGGTTACTTGTTACATTAATATTGATTTTATTTATTTTTTTCCCCCAAATACTGTTGGTGGGCTAACAGTTTTATACATGGAAACTTTATTCATCCTACCATTTTTGACCAAGGTTTAGAGCTGGCTGATTTCAGAATTGACAATATGCTCCTTTTCCTGCCCAAGATGTTCCTTTCACACAAGCTCTCTACTTCCCCATGAACGCAGGAAACTCTCCTGAAGGCTCTCGTGAACACCCCACACACCCCAGTAATCGGATCACTAGGAATAAAATTGATTTCTGCCCATCACTTTCTGAGCTCCGGAAAGGGTGATTGACAAAGTCCACAGGTTGTAAATGGCCAGTGGAAAACCTGACTCCGTGCCTTGGTCTCTGTGGGAGACAGATGAGGGTAATGAGACTGTTCTGGCAAGCAAAGATGTTAGAACCCCTAGGAGAGAAGGGACTCTCGAGAAGTTCTTCATCTACTGTACTCATCCATGACTCCTTCCTTTGCTGCTGGAGGATCATGGACAGAACGAACCTCACAGGACTGAGAGATGTCCCCTGTCCATGTCCCCAAAAGTGGGGCTTCCCTAGAGGTGTGTGTGATGCCATATGGCTCAGTGAATGTCTTCTGTTGAGTCTCTGTTGGTCAGAAAATGGAACTGTACAAATTGTATGTACGTTACCTGGAAGAGTTTGCTCTTAGGTGGTATTACAGCTCTTGTAGCATGCCGAATTAGGGAAATTGCAAACGCTCGGAAGTTCATAACCAAAAAGGAGACAGGTGGGAACCTCCCTGGATCCCCTCTGAACAAAACTGCTCTGGCAGTTGTGATGGGTGGGTCTCTCAAGGCAGCCTGACTTGCTGTCCATGCAGGTTCCTATGGGATCGAGTGATCTGGCATGTGTATCACTTGCTCTAAACTTTGCTTTGAGGAAGTGAACTTCAGCCTTTTCATGGGTCTAATGTAAACTTTTCAAAAGTTTTCCACATGCTCAGATAGTAGAATGAATGCAAAAATGCACTGTGAGGAAAGACAGCCCTACACAATTTTCAGTCTCTGCTCGACCAAGATGTCCTGTAAATCTAACATTAAGTCATTTCCAAGTGGTATTTCTAGCCTGACTTTTTAGCTGAAGAGCTTCAGATATAAGCAGCCAAACTTCTGAATCCTCATGAATCCTCATGGCTCTTTGAAGCTTTGCCCATCATTAATCAGCCTGTCCATAAAAAAAAATATTCCAGACGTATGCACCATATGTACATGCATTTGCTTCTGTAACTATTAATAAAACCAGCAATATTGTCGTCTCTATATAATTATAATCCCCACCTTATGGAATTGCCTTCCTAGTGTTTGAGGTTTGAGAAACCAGATCCCCATCTCCGCAGTATAAACACTTTAAAAGCATCACCTAGTTGCAAAGCATTCCCTAGATACATGTTTTTCTTTGAAGATATTCCTACTAACGATGTGTTATTAGTGTGAAGGGCCAAATTATCTACTCATCTAATTGGTTCAGCTCCACTGTGCCACAGAATTTGACATTATCATTTCTCAGGGTCTAACATAATTCATACAAAAGATCAATTTGTTATACTTATCATGTTAGTATAGAGAGCACTTAATAACAGGACATTTAATGCAGCATTAGATTTCCAGCATTTTTAGTGTAGAGAAAACATCCCTTTTTTCTTAGCATTAATTTAAGCAGTCCTTATTCAAATGGTTTTGCCCCTCTGCTTTTATAAATGAACTAATATAATTGTATTGTAAATATTTATCTTCCCTAAATTAATGTGGAATCAAAATTAATTAGTTTGAAAAGTATGAATTGCCATTCAATATCACATTTAACCATATAACAAATTAACAGGATAATTTTTCTGCTCTGCTCCCTGCTCGTAAAAGCTAGCCAGTGAAAACCTCGGGATATGGTTTCCTTGTTCTCAGTTGTCATTAAACGCGGGCCTCTTTTGACAAGTTTTTGACACATTGCTCTTCCATCAGGTTCCTTACTTTCGATTGTGCAATGACAAGTCTATTTTGTGGCGGTGTGAAATGAACCATGTACTGCTACCGCTGTCTCATGTCTCATAATGGAAGGTTCACAGCATGGACAATTGGGAATTTCTCCAGGCAGGGGAAAAGCACTTATTTTCAACCCCTAGCTTTAATCAATCAAGGAGAAACTGGAAATCGCTGTAAAGTAATGAATGTCAATTTATGTACATGCTATTGATTTTAGAAATTTAATGCTCTGTTTCCCTATTTTGTGTTGACCTTATGAAGCTTAAAGATGAACACAAAAGGTGAGTATTCTTGAGACAGAATTGGTTTTCCCCTGGAAATGCGAACAATAGATTTTGTACCTTCTGTGTATGGAAGGGAAAATAAAGAAAAAAAGGAAAGAGAGGGGGTCATCTGGAACTTAAAGCAAAGGGCTATACCAAGTCAAGGGATTGGAGGAAACAGGGGCATGTTATTAAACCAGTCTGTTGCAAAATGGACGAAACCGTTCCTGCAAAATACATCCCAGTTGTTGTGATCTTGGCACACCGAGGATTTGGGTTATTAAAATTTCCCCTTCGGTTAAGTGCAGTTTTGATTTAACATTAGTTATTTTTATATAAAGTGTGAAGGTATTGTTTTGAATAATTCACTGTTTATCTACCTTGTAGATTGCATGCTTTGTGCTCCTTCATAGCACTCTGACAGAGTGAGAGAGAGATTAGTAAACATGACCCCAGAAGACCTCTGTAAGTGCCTGTCTAGCATAACTTATTGGCTTCACTTTCTCTGCTCCGAGGATCGTTAGCTTTGCTGGATACATTACACACGAGTTTTGCTGTTGCTTATCTTCACAAAGTTTACATCTCCCTGGTTTTCATTCCCAGATAAGAAGCTCAGGCACTGTCAGCCTGTCCTCTCAGGAACGCGCCCTCTCCCCTGCAGAGCAAGAAAACAATGACTTCAGAGATTATATAATTCAAATCTACGTTGAAAAACCTCATTCTCATAATGTTGTTTCTCTAATTCCTCCTAAGCATAAAAAACAATTCCAGTAAGAAACTGCATGTTACGCTGGTGTTTTAATCAGTCGCAACATTCTGCCCTTACAGAGGCAGTAGGAAAACACATACAGAATGTTTTGTTCACTTGGAGGATTTCTTGTTGATCTGCACTGTATATTTGTACAAAAGCTCTCGGGGGACTTCTCGTGTTACTTCCCTGAGTACACAGTAACAGGGTTGCACAGGAAAAGTGCTGGTAGTAGCAGTATGCTCTTAACCAGCATATTCTTCTACAGCTCTGACTAGTGCAAAAACTGCAGCCAGCTCTGAAAGACAGGTTTTTCCCCTCTTTGCAATAGTTTTACAAATGAAATCACAATACTCCCTGAGATTACTAGTGCACTTGACTCCACGATCAATTTACTCCATTTTCAATATAGACTTTGACAAGAATGATTTGTTTATGCTGTCACACGAATCAGTCTCAGTAAATTAGACCTGTCAAAGTTACTTTTTCCGCACAATACAGTTTGCTTTATTTTTGACACCTGTGCAGTTGGGAAAGCTATTGTAAATAGTGTAAAGGCTTGAGTCAGAAGGTAAGCTGTCTGCCTTTAGATCCTGCTCCCTGTGCCAAAAATCCATCTCCGCAGTTCGCAGGAGTATTTTTTACTTTATTTGGAATTGATAATGATAAAATTGTTATTTGAAGTTTGGATTTTGAGTTTAATACCAGTGCGTACTGAAATGCACATGAGAATCAAGGATGCATCTGTGAGAGCATGCAGGCAGCAGAACTTTTTACTGCAGAACATCACATCACCATCAAAGTATCTACACATCATGTCATTGCTGCCTCATTAGCTCCTTCTTTTAATTACTTTGCCCCCTTTTCATCATTGCATTTTAGCTAAAATCAAGGTCTAGACTGTGTCCTGGGGTTCAGCTGGACCTCCTGCATAGCCTTGGCGTCAGTGAGCCCCAGTAAACTGAGGTGAGCTCCCTCCCTGCTCTGAGGTCTTGCTGCCCGCCGTGTATTGACAGATTGCTTGTGCACTTGTCCGAGGTGGAAGTAACAGCTCAATACTAATGTACCCAAGTTTGTTCCTTCTCATGGCCTGATACATGTGTGACCCAGATCAAAACTGAACCTTGACACCAGGCTACACAGCATGCTTCGGGGAACTGAGGGGGAATAATTGTAATGATAATTTCTTGTGATAACAAAACACCATTAAATCTGTTTATGAAAATTAGAGTTGTTTAAGCGGGTTAGTCCTTCTATACTGAAGGGTCAAAAAGAAGAGCCCAGATTTATCTGTGTGACAAAGTTGCTTCAGTTGAACATGCGTATTTTGGTGCACTATTCTGTTTGCCTGCCTTTTTCTGTGCCAGGGAAAACTTTCAGTTTCGTTTAGACTGATGCGTGGTCACCCTGAGTTAAACCCCAATAAACCCACTTTAAACCAATGTAGCTCAGATGTTTTACGTAAGGGGCTGTGTTTAATCTGGAGCAGCCTTTTTACGTCGGCAGGCCCTTAGTGCTCATTAAAGCAATGGAGTGATGTCTGCTCAGATCGAGCCTGAGTTTGGCACTTAAGGAAATCTTCCAAACTGAGGAGGGGAAAAATGTGCAAATACTGAGGTAAACTGAAATCAATAACTGCTAAAGAAAAACAAGGCACAACAGTGATTATCAGGGTGATCTGCTACTAATTAACTGAAGAACCAAATTACTTTGGCTCTCTGGTTCCTAACTCTGCTTCTTACTTTCAATTTACCTATTTCTTTTCAATTTGAATGTTCTGCTAGAAAGTAAAACACTCAGTGCTTAACCGACCTTCATGATAGAGTTCATTTGCTCCAACCAGGCCCAATTTATAGCTGCTTCTCCCTAGAGCCTTTTTATTTGCTAAGATTATGATTTGCTGTTGTAATATTGGGATGTCAACAAAAGAAGACAAATGTTATGGATTGATGGTACCCCGTGTTTCTGCAAGAGAAGTGCCTTATCAACATCATAAAGGACCTTATCCTTCCCAAAAATGGTGGTTTTTTGTGGCCATGACAAACAAGAAGGGTTTTATCATTAACATTGCAAGCAATTTTGTTTCTGCGTGTCCAGGAAACTCCTGGTGCATATTTGAAGTGTCCCTTTTTATTTGAAATAGTACTCTAAAAACTGAAAGTAAATAGTAAAATAGTGTTTTTAAAAGGAAACTGATTTTTAGACAACACCATTGTCAGAGGGTTTATTGTTGCAGTTTTCCCTTTCTTGCCTCCAATTTGCAATTTTGGATAGTCAGAGATTTTTATTATTTTGAGATTAGAAAAAAATTAGTTGAACGGTCTTGTGTATTTTGTAAGACTTTGTTGCAGAAATCTGTCTCCATAATTGGTAAACTGTCTTGCAAACCATAGCTTGTGTAAGTAGTTTTTACTTATATGAATAATCTCATTTACTTCCTTGGGGCAGGAATACTTAAGTAGTCTTAAAAAATATTTAAAAGATGAGGCTTTTGCTGGCAGTAGTTTTTAACTCATACTATTCTGCTTCCTTTTCTGTCCTTTAATTAAAATGTACATGGGTCTGACCTCAGAATCAAGAGAGGCTGGATGTCACCGGCTCCGACCGGTGGAACCTGCACTCACCGGAGCAGTTCCAGTGGTTTGGAATAAGGGTCACTTGTGCCTATTAAGCTCTGCCCTTATTCCAGTGTTAGGATATGATGTGCTGCAGGCATTAATGGCGCACATGTGTCTGTTGGTAGATTTGACAGATACCCCTCGATAGTTGTCAGGGCCCCACATGCACCGACAGTCCCCGATGGCCCCCGGCCCCTGGCACCCCGTCCATGGCCCAGGAGCCCCTCTGCAGCTCAGCGCTGGGGCTTCAGCCCCTGCAGTGTAGGTGTGCGTGGCCCTAGCCCTCCTCCTGGAATGTCACTTGGATTTCAATTGACCTTGGACTCGGTGTGTAACCCACTGTTCACCTGTGGCTCCCTGAGCTGTCACCAGGACCCACTGCTGTCACTGCCCTGCTCTGCTCACTGGGCTCAGGTGCTGTGGGACTGTGCCCTGGTGCTCAGCACCAGCCTGTGCTGTGGGCTCACAGCCCCACTTGTGCTGCTCCCTGATGGGAAAGTCAGGGAGCTGCTTGGAAAAACTGTTATGGTTTGTGTTTCACACCTCGAGGGAAGCCCAAAGAAGAAGAATGTATTGGTAGTTTTTACAACATCCATTAACTTCTGAAAGCTCATTTTTCCTGACAGAAGAACCATCTCTTACCCCAGAGGATGTAGCACTGTCTGTTGTCCTTATCTTGCTGGTGGTGCTCAAACTCCTTGACTATTGGGGAAAACAAAACAAAACAAAAAAACAAGCAACTAAAAAAATGGTTTGCACAGATTCCTTACTACAGGTCTGAGCTTGAGATCCTTGCTCAGGCAGAGTTCCTGATGTTTCTTCAGCACACCTGGCCTCAAACTGTGGACAGGCTATTGAAGACTCCAGCTTATCAATGCTAGGATCAACCTTTCCTTTTTCACTCCGATCAAGTCCCCTCCACCCCACTGGCAATTCCCACCCACATCAATTCCCTTACCTCTTTGAGTCATCCTTTCCCCTTGTCTCTGGTTTCAGTTGCTTGCCTGCCTCAGCATCATAATCTGATGTGCCCCACTTCTCTCTTTCCTAAGACAAGTGTTCCTCCTCCTGGGTACCCTTCAATTGCTGGTTTTTTTCTGGGACCCCCAGCAGGAGTGAGGACAGAGGGAAGGTATTTCCCTGTCAGACCAGTCAGAACATGCAAGCCTTGTTATCCAGAACATGTGTACACTCTCCCAGTGCCCCATGCATGCTTCTTACCTGTCAGCCACAGATAACCCAAACAAATTGTCCTGCTGTCTGCATTCAACCCCTGGGCAACGTGATGAGTGGATCTAGTCTAATATATGTGCGCTATAGGTCTGATTTTTCTGTTAGTTTATGACCACCTGCTTTCCTACAGTTGTATTTGATTTATAGGGTGTAATAACGTGGATGTATTTTTCGTGCAGATGGTGCAGCCCCTAACACTACTCAGTAGACCTTGTGCAGAAGGGGGGAATGTGTCTTGAGATCCTGAAGCTGTGTACAGTTATTGGTGAAGAAGAAACCTGCAGTTGTGCAGATTTCTTAGGAGAAAAAGGAACAACTGCTAGTGCCAGGAGTTGTTGCACCTGGCCAGTGAGTCTGGTAAAAAAGGGCTTCACAATAGTCACGTCCATTGGCATCTGGGGAACAAATTCATCTGTCATCTACCACAAAGCCCTAGTTTAAGGATCTATTCTGCATCTAGTGGCTGTCAGAGAGGAGTTTGGGAACTAGATTCTCAGCTGAGGCCAACTGGACAAGGTTCAACAAGGCCAAGTGCCGGGTCCTGCCCTTGGGTCGCAACAACCCCCTGTTGCTCCAGGCGGGGACAGAGGGGCTGGAAAGGGCCCAGCAGGAAAGGACCTGGGGGTGCTGGTCAACAGCAGCTGAATATGAGCCAGCGTGTGCCCGGGTGGCCAGGAAAGCCAAGGCCTGTACCAGCCATGGTGTGACCAGCAGTGACCATCAGGACCAGGGCAGTGACCCTCCCCCTGTACTGGGCACTGGTGAGGCCACACCTTGAGTCCTGTGTTCAGTTTTGGGCCCGTCAGTGCAGGGAAGACATTGACTGAGGTGCTGCAGCAAGTCCAGAGAAGGGCAACAGAGCTGGAGAAGGGTCTGGAGCACAAGTCTGATGAGTAGCTGAGAGAGCTGGAGGTGTTCATCTTGGAGAAAAGGAAGCTCAAGGGGAGACCTCATCACTCTCTACAACTACCTGAAATGAGGTTGTGGCTGGGGGGGGTCAGTCTGTTCTCCCAGGTAAGAAGCAATAGGACCAGAGGCCTCAAGTTGTGCCAAAGGAGGTCTAGATTGGGTATTAGGAAAAATTCCTTCACTGAAAGGGTTGTCAAAGTGTTGGAACAGGTTCCCCAGGGGAAAACGTTCCTACCACCATCGCTGGAGGTATTTAGAAGGGATGCAGATGTGGCACTGAGGGACGTGGTGGGTGTGGTGCTTTGGCAGTGCTGCATTAACGATTGGACTCGATCATCTCACTGGTTTTCTTCAATCTAAGCGATTCTATGAAATGTTCCTTCATAGCCAATTCCACGAGGTGCTGGGGCCTTGCTGTAAGTCTGTTAGAATGTTCAGGGAAGGTCATGGCTTCTGGGTATCTGGCAGGATTAAACCCAGTGTTAAACCTGGAGTCTGAATTTTGGAAGCAGCAACTTTGTGCATGGCTGGCCCACAGAGAGAAGGGAAGAGGGTTTGTTAGGATTTGGGTAGTATATAGAGGAATGAGTGCGCGTGCTGGGATGGGATTTAAAGTTTCAAACCAATTAGAATTTTAATTGTTTCTTTTTTTCCTGTTTGTTAGCAATTGTGATTAACTACCCTGGGCCAATAGATAGCTAAAGCACATCCCCCAATAGATAGCTAAAGCACATCCCCATGTAGGGATGCCACAGCCCTACCTGTTTCAGAAATTTCTAACAATGTGCCCTGAGTCATCTCTAAAATATCCACAATGCTCAAAGACTGTATAAACCTGGTAAAAGCAGTGAGTTTGTTTACTGCTAACAAATTTTAGGGCAAATTGAGAATGTTTATTCTCTAAACACATTCCACTGTAATTTTGAAGTGATGGCTTTTTTCCTTTACAAATAACAGTTGCAATATCCTTTGCTTCACGAGTGTTTGATCTAACCACAGTTGATGTTTAGCCATGGTAACACTCAGGATCTTTTTTTCATGCCTGTTGCTTTTCTGCTCCCCCCCGCTCCACTCCCCGAGACAGATTGATTTGGAACCTATCCAAGTTCTCTCAGGAGTGGTATCAAATTCGCTCTGTTCTCTCCACACCTGACCCGTTCTGGCTTCCTTTAAGCACTAAAACTAGCAAGGGCCCAGCCGTGATGGAAAAAAAACCCCAACAACCAAACAAAAAAAATCTCCTTATGTGTTATTCCTGTACAGGAAAGGTGGCTAATGGGGGGAACAGTGTTTCAATGGATATATAACAGACTATGTTAAAAGGGAAATTACCAGTCAGGTTTCTTTTTATGTCAGATCATATTTTAAAAAGAGGGAAAAATAAATATAGGCATTTCTAGAACAGCTGCAACTACCTCTGCACCGCTCTGTCTGTATCCATCCATTTATACCCCTTTACTCATGCAATAATAAAAACAGCCCTTTTCCATATTCACACTTTAAAACACACACTGCAGTTCAACCTGGTATTTCATGTAATAATCAAACCAATTCCCCTGCTAATAGCTGCACACACATTTGTGCGTCAGTTCTTTAAATACCCGACCTTTGGGAAATAGGCCCTGGGTTGGAGCAGGAGGCACTCAGGCTGAGCATACAATGAGTTTAAATGGAATAAGCTAATTTGTCACTGTTTTGTTATGATTGAATATATGTGTTTAGAATGAAATTTAATTTAAATCCAATTTGTAACATCTCTGTGGGTGGGACAAAGGGAAAAAAAAACCCAAAGGATATATTAACTGGATACTGTACTGTGAATGTAATAGGACTTCTGAGTTTAATGTTCAATTAAAAAGCCCTGCATGTTCTTATTACTGTTTACAGGAGTGGGTTTGGGGGAGATTTATTTTATAAAAAAACCCCACTCTACAACCCTTTTTTTGTCACCAACTCATTCAAACTCTTTACCTAGTACGGTTCAGCCATCTGTTATTCTTGAAGGAAAATTCAGTCACAGAGGTATCAAGAGATAAAACGCGCGTTTTTATATAAACATTTGCCCCAGTTGCCATGTTTTGGGGTTTTTTGTTGGTTTTTTTTTTTTTTTTTACTTGAGAAAATGAAGATGAATTAGCATCCCCGGCCGCTGTGTTTTGATATGAACCAGAAGAATGTAAGAGGAATAAACAAGCGTGAGCCTGGTGGGCGCTGATTAGTCACAGGCGGCAGCGCTGGGAGCGGCGCTGCGCCCGCGCCAGGCTGCGGACCAGCGCCTGGCATCCTCTGCTCCCACACCTCCTCCCGCGGCTGGGAAGTAGCTGGGGAACGTGATGAATGGGAGGAGAAGGAGGAGGAGGAGGAGGAGAAGCAGCGCTTTTCCTGCCGGTCAGTGGATTGGCAGTGCCTGACTGGAGGTGGGTCAGAGTTTCTGGTTGGAGTCCCAGCTGGTAAAAGTCAGGGTTGCTTGTTGAGCTGCAGTGAAATGACACGACTTTACACTGGAATCCTTCTATCAGGTGGTGGTTTTTTTCCCCCTCTCTCCTGTACTTAAGAAAAATGTTGCAATTATCATATATTAAGCAGGGTGCTTAAAGAAGGTTCAGAACATGATACTAACCCAGGAATGATAAGTCAGAGGAAGGGAGAGAGGGTGGGCAAGCAGGTGTTCGCTGTCCTTTATATGAAGGATTAACAGCTGGAATCAAGGTATCTGAGTTTGAGTGTATTGGCAATCATTAGTCCATATCAGCTTTCCATTGCTTACTTAACCTTGAATGTCTGTATCGAATATATCCTTTAAATAATCACTATTCATAGATATATAAATATATACCTATAATAGATCCTGCAAAGACAGATATATTTATTATAGACCCTTAAAATACATACAAATAATTAAATACTTTGTTGTTTATACATTATGTTCTTTCATTTGCATTTGATTTGCTTAATATTAAGTAAGGACTTATTACAAGCTCTCAAAACAGATATATCCCTTATTGAGTAATTAATACTAATCTTGCAAACACATTAACAACACAGAGGCAGTAACAGCTATCCTAGGAGCTGTTACAGTCCGTCTTATAAATCCTGTCTTAGTGTGTGGATTAGTTCATGTTCCTCTGGAGATGTGAGAATCTACAGTGCTGATCCTGATGCCATGCATGGGGCCGAGTCTGTAGGGATCTCCTCCCCTCCTGATTTTGAGGTTTTCTTGAACACAGCTCTAACAGTACATTTGAAGTGTATGAACATGTGGGTGGGTGAGAAACACACATGAAAACCACACCTGCAATTTTGAACTGCTTCAGAGCTTTTCACTGTATTTGTCTGAGATTAGGAATAAGCAAATTAGGTCTTCAAATATCGTATTTAAAAGTTAATAGAAAAAAATAAGAAACTCCTTTTAGAAAATCTGTTTATTAAAGTCAACAAATAGTATTGCTTAAGATAAGTTTTGATGATGTTGTTGTGGGGTTTTTTGGTGTTTTTTTTTAAGTCTCAAAAACCTGCAAGCATAATATTTTTCCTCGGATATGAATATGCTCTCAGGTTGTGACCTTCAGAAATTACTTCCATAAAGAGAGTGCTGACTGAAATGATTGTAAGCATGATTTTACTGTAATAACTTGCAGAATAGAGATGGTGCAGTAAGTGTGATGATTTCATATACATTTACTCGAGGCTTTTAAAATCACTTTTGTGGCTAGATGGTAGGACCACCCTGCTTTATCTTCCATATGTATATTTATATTTGGCTGTCCACAAGAGCTGTATTATCCTGTCTCTGAGTAGGAAGTGCATGGTATCTCCTGCCAGCGTTGCCTACGCTGGCTGTGCTACACCCTCACAGAGCCAGTGATGTTACCTGCTGTCTGTGCCTGCATTAAACTTCCTAGAAATACAAGAGCAATTTTATGGATGCAAAGAGGAGTGTTTTGGGTACAGTACACGTTTACAGTTCTAATTGGGATTAATAAAGAAAAGAGATAGACCATACACACACACACACACAAAGGTTCAGTGGCAGAGTATTGATTTTAATTAAATGAGTCCTGTTCATGTAACCAAATTAACTCAAAAGTAAGCTAGGTCCACATTCAAAGACATATAAGAGCTGAAGTCATTGTGAATCCAGAAGCACTTTCTGAGATCTGAAATACCAGGTTACTTCAAGCATGGCAATAAATATTTATATTTACAGTACTGTTTGGTTTGAAACTTGGCATATCACATATTTGCCAGGACAAGAAACACTGTTACATTGATTGACTGTATACAGCATCTCTGACATAGTCTGTCTTAGGAATGAGCGTTCCTTCAGTTTTCATCCTCTTTCCTTTTCATCTGCACTGTCAGATCAGTGTTTGTAGTGGCACAAAAGGGGATATGCTGTGAATAGCCCAACTTTCATTACACTGGTGCCCAGCAATGCAGAGGTGGATTTCGGTTCATCATGGGAGAGTTACTGTAATTGTTTCAGAGCTTCATTAGCTGTCAGTCCTCCCCTCTGTGTCTGACATGTCAAAACCCAGAGACAAGCTGCTAATTTCTTGTTGAAAGCAGCCACAGTCTCTAGAGCTTGAAAAGATATACAAGCTCCTTCCTTTTATGCTAACACACCTGACAAGTGCCAAATGCTCTTACCTCCAGGTGAAATCTGAAATCAACAGGTTTTGTGGGTGCTCAGAGCTCTCAAGTGGCTTTTTTAAACACAGAGACCGTGGTGCCTCAGCTGGGCTGGGTTTGGGGGGTTTCTTAGCATCCATCTGTGACTGCCACGTGCATCCTGTTGACAGTAAGCAAATCACTTAGTCCACATCCTTGTCAGCTTCTTGGTCTCAAAATGGTGCCCTAACAGGTCTGTGGTAAATTCCTGAGTACTGGCAATGTTTTCAGGTTTTATGGTGATGGTTATTTTACAGAAAAATGTCACAAATAATATTTGAATCCTTAGAGTGCTCATATGAAATTGTTCACACTGTATCTATCCTGACTCCACAGCCAGACAAGATTTAGGTCCTTCCCAGCTCCTAGTCTTGTTTCCTTGAGATGGAAACTCAAGAGCATGTGTTGGAACCCAACCAACATGGGTGCACCATGTGGTTGTCTGTGGGTGCACATCTGCCCTACATCTGTAAGATGAGATGCTGTGACAGGCAACACAGTTTGTCTTCTCCTGAAGCTTGACTTTCTCAAGTAGGTTGGAGGCAGCTTGGCAGCTTTGTTATTCCCAGCCTAGTGGATCCAGAGCAGTCCTGGGGTAGGTCTGTGAAGGCTGTGGGTTCTGCCTACATGATTGCCTTCAGCAGCAACATGATAAGCAGCAGCTTGTGGCACCATCACACCCTCCCACACTGGGGATGACTAGAATGTGCAGTTGTCTTCCTTGTTTCCTAATCTAGTACATGATTTTATAGCCCTTGGATCCCGCGCTGATCCCAGACAGGCATATGGATCTCACACACTGTTACAAAGAAGAAAACCCTGGGAAGTGCTAAACGTCTACAACTTAAGGAGAGTTGATACTGACTCTCAGAATTGCAGCTCTTCTTTCACTAAAGTCTGATGTATGCAACTATTTTGCATTTAAGGAAGAGTTTTTTTGGTAAGAACAGCATTGACCAAAGATATTGTCTAAACACACAGATGTTACATAGTCTTTACTGTGATTGCTTTCTGCAGTTGTGGAGCTGTTAATTTTAGCTCTTCATGTCTACAGCAAGACCTTTTGGCATCTTAGTGGAACAGGAGCAGTGTCCTGATTTAGCACAGCTCCATGATACTGACATCGTATAACTGAAGGAAGGAAATAGCTCCCTTGGTATGTACTTTTACTGTAAGCAGCATTGGGATATTTGTTGAGATTCATTGAGGACTAGAGGCTGTAAGAAGTTGTGGAGTACTGTAGGTTTCCAGCAGAGAACAAGGATATGGAGGCTCCAAGGGAAAGAAACAACATTTTAATTCTTGTAATGCTTACTATCCTTTGCTTCCAGGATGAGCAAAGCAGTAAATATTGAACAAAGAAGTAAATATCAAGCAAAGGATGTTGATTTGTATGCACAGCAATTGTTGGAATAAAAATCAGTTCAGACCCCAGTGACTCTTGCCAGTCCTTGTTATGGCTATAGGGATGTGAATGCACAGAAAGTAAACACAGCTTAAAATTCAAGGTACCCATCAGATTGTAACTCCAAATAGATCGTTCTCCTTTCCAGAAACAACTGGAAAGCTTCCACAGGAGGGGAGAGGCCTCAGGGGAGCAGGACCTGTGGAACCGTGTTGTGTGGGGAACCAACTGTGTACCCCCAGCCCCGAAATGCTGCTGCTATTTCATTTGTTGTTAAGTAACACAAAAATCTATTGCAGAGCAAAACAAAATGAGAACTCTGTATCAGAGTAGATGCCAGACATGCATTAATAAAACAATAAATGCAATTAATAATTTATCCGTGGCTGTTTTTACATTTTGGGTGGGTTGTTTTTGTCTTTTTTTTTTTCTCCTAACACTAGTAGAAGGATATTTCCATTCAAACTGAACTAGAGTGAAATTACTTTTACTATAGATAAAACATATTCAGATGAGTGGCATGCTTTCCCCACAAAGCTAACTGCAATCCCAATTAACACTTCTCAAAACTGAATTTATTTTTTTCCCCCTACTTCCTAATGAGGTTTTTTCCTCCCTGCTGTCTTGATACAAAGCTTTATGCCGTATGAGTGTGTTCATATGGTGCTTGAGTGCGTTATCTGACCTTGATTGGTGTTTTGGGAGCCAGTTAAATAGATTACATAGAGGTTACCTTGACAACTGTCTTTGCTGATTTAGCAATGCAGTTCATTCTTGGGCACAAGACTCTCAGCAACTGTGGAATTCCACTGACTTCATATTAATCATTAACACAATGTTCTGGGGAGGCTCTGCCGAGCTAGCAATAAGGACTGTATTGAAATTATTTTTTTTACTGAGTAAATGTTATAGACCAAGATATGTTTACAGTATGAAATGTTGTTCACAGTCATAAAATGAAAATATATGTTCCTGTTTATTTTTTCCTCTCTCTTCTAGTTTCAACAATAATATTGGAATAATAAATCTCCTATCATGTCTGATGGGAAAAGATGGTCTTTTAAATGAAACTCTTTCCTTAACATTGATCTTGCACCGTACCTTCTTTTAGGTCTGTGCTGTAACCTCGCAGGCATGACAGATAGTTAAATTCAGTGTGCAAAAGCTTATAAGCCTGGAATCTGATCTCTATTAACTTCAAGGAGATTGCTTCCGATTTTACATTAGTCTTACATATTGGTCAGAATCTGGCACTTTTCAAAAGATGTTTTTGAAAAGACAGCCACTTCCTTTTTCATAACTGTTGTCCAAAATTGTTTACAATAGCTTAAACATTAAAGCTGGTGTGTGACTGGGGCTTAGGGCTTTGTCTTTGAAATTAGTATTTTTACTTTTAAGCACCCAGCTCAACCAGAATTTTGCAGGAGGATGTCAAGATCCCAGGACTGGATTTTTCAAGAGGCTGGAAACCTTGTGGAAATTAGATGAAGTTTTTTATGAATTAAATATGAAAATTAATAATGTAGTCAGAGCAGGGGCCACACCACGTTTTTTCTTCCAATATCATATTCAGTGTAGCTCGTAATGTCTTGTCCGTCCTCCCCATTTTCAGTCGGCAGCGTTGTACTGCAAATCCAACTGGTTTTTTTGGGTTGAAAATGCATAACTGTGTCATACAAAATTTCATGCACAAAGTCAGTGAAGAACAGAGTTGGGGTCTAGAACACACGGATTTCACACGTGGGGGAAGATTGTATGGAACTTGTGGACAGACATATTGACTAAATATTTTGCTAGCGCTATGAAGTGATGAAATACTAAAGTCTTTTTTAACTGCCGGCATTAGTTTTCAGAGTGAGTCCGCTACAAATAAGACAGTCATTTGTACTTCCTGGAGCGGTTGTTTGCAAACTCGGAAAGACAGAATTAATCATGGAGTCTTCAGCTCCTGATTGTGAGTTCGTTTTTGCCCAGTTTGAGAAATATTTTCTTTAAACTGAAATTATACTGAAGAATAATTTTCCCCAGATTTGTTCTCTCATTCTTTGAGCAGTTTGGTGCTGGGCCAGTACCACAGGCATGAGCCCTGTTTTCTGTTTGGGGTGAGGTCAGTGCACATTGCTGGGCTGGGTGCTGCTGGGAGTTGACAGCAGAGCCTGTGGCCACCGCAGCTACTGAGGGTTTTTCTAGGTGTTTTCTTCAGAGAGCACTAGAATTAATTGGAATTTTTCTCCCAAGCAGGATCTGGGAATGGTCTCATATTCTTTCAGAAGCCAAGAAGGACCTTTCACTCACTTCAGTGTGGAGGGCCCCACTCGACCACACAAGGAGGCAGCTCTGTCTGAACTGATTTCAAATTTTTTGGACGCGGGTATCTACTGTCATTCATAAAGGGCTTAGGGAGACTTTACAACTGCCTTTGTACTCCTGATTTTGTGTCCCCAATGTTGCCTTGGCATGCTGACAGCATTTGAGACAAAACATTGGAGGCATCAGTGGAAGAGATTGTGTGGCTGAGTTACTGTACCCTTCTTCCCTCCAGCGGAGCTCTTCTGCATGCCCAGCTTAGGATTTCTTAGCATAAAAATATACAGGTCTGCAACTGGAGCCTAATTTTGGACATGCACCGAAATATCTCTGATACAGTATACTTACATTTATTTTTTGCTAGTGCAAGTAAGATCAGAATCAGTCTGAAGCAGGCTGGTGAGGCTTGCTTGAAGATTTTCAAAAGAACATCCAAATCCTTCACTGTGAGTGGAATTGCTTATGGATTGCTTCAGGAAAGAGCAAATTTGGTTACTAGAAATTTTAATCTGTCACTTTAAAAGACAGTGAATGTTTCCAATACATGCTCTAGGGTGTTTCACAACTGGCAGAGATGATTTATTTTGGAGGCCTGTAACCCTGCAAGAATTCAAAAATATTTTTTTGGGGCCTCTGATTTTAAGTTACAGGGTACAGCTGATAGAGACTTCCTTGACACAGTTTCTCTCTTTTCACTTCCAATGTCTGAGTTTGAATATTGAGCATTGTGGTGCCCAGCTGCCAGCCACCTGATTATGTGGTGCTGCAAAATTGGTCCTCCTGGAGAAGGACGTGGAATAGCTGAAGTATAAATAGAGAGTGGATTGGTTTGGGGTTTTCAGTTGCAACTAGGACAGTTCCTTTTTTCAAAGGAACCTACAAGCATGAAACATCTAACTTCTACATTTTGTACTAGAAGAGTTTCCAACTATCTTTGACTCATCTGAAAATCCAAGGATCAACAAAAGTCTTATTTTAGAACAAGATCCATTGCAGACTGCTTTTAGCCCTATGCCATTTTTACATTCATGTACTCATTCCTGCAAGCTGTGACTTCATGTGATCAGAATCCAACCCATCACTCCCATCTGCCTTTCTGACACTGCAGGAAAAGCAGGGAGATATTTTTGTCTTTCATGATAAATAAATATTTCCCTTGTTCATATGTGAATCCCCTGTGGAAACCCAGTGGCCCTATGTACTGATAATTGCCACATTTCAGCATTCATAGGAAAACAGGTTTTCATAAGTATCAAATTTCCACTGGTAACAGTTTTAAGAAAATGTAGTTTGATGCCAAATATCTATGCATATCAAACCTTAATGACTAGTCAAGACAAACATCCATGGTAACATCTGGGATATATCTGTTTATGCTTTAGCCATTTAACTGGTTTTGTCAGAAGTTTCCAGGCAGTGTCCATCTGGGCCTGAGAAAATTTTTCCAAGACTGTTAGATACAGTTTGAGATCTACAGACCTTAGATTAATGGTCATTTGTAGCTTTTAAATTTTCTGAAACAAAAAAGCAGAAACTTTCACAGACTCAGATATTATAAGAGCCACTCATGGATTATCAGGAGGATATTTTAACTAGATACTGTAGAAATGATGTTAAATTATGAATAGCAGCCACTGTGACATATTCTCACAAGACATAGTCAAAACTATCAGTACTGAAGTTATGCAAAGAGTTAAATAAGGCTTTCTCCAGGCTGATGAAGCAAGTGGCTCTGGAACCTATTAATTCTTTTCCCAGAGAATACTTCTGTGGTATTGGGGCATGGTTCCTGATGGGCTTTGGACTGGAACAAAAGACATGTTTAGATGCTGATGCTGGAGGCTGCTCTAACTTATGCTTGGGGGACTGTCTAGCAATTAGGTTGGGATCAGGGGATTTCAAAAGTCACCTTTGCACCTCCTGTTTTGAGCTGTAGCGTGCTTTTTTATCTTGTATCGCAGATCATACCAGGGGAGGGGACTGGAGCAGTAATTTACTGTATTACTTTTCCCTACACACCAACAAATAGAAAACATTTTTTATTTTTCCCAGATTTATTCTTTTGAAATAACTCTGGAATTTAGGATTGATACAGTATTTATCTGGGAGGTAAAAAACCTTTGCAGACTTTTGTTGTTATATATGTTTTTCTAAAAGATCCTTAATGGAACAAGATAATTCCACCTGCACGCCATCATTCAATATAAGGGTAAAGTTGTCAACAGATTGTGCAGGGAGATGAGCACTCTGGTTCCCTTCATATTAAAGTAAGATATATGTGTGTTATTTCCTTATGTGTCACCTGGAAGGTTTCCCCTGAGTATTGCCAAGTCATACAATTAACACTGCTGAATTCCCCACAGGACTCTGCACTTCTAATTTTCTACCCGCACTAAGACAGTGATTTCAGCCCCAGCCCAGCTTCAGCACTGAGCAGCAGTCAGGTTACAGGTAACTAGAAAACTTGTATGACAAAGGCTTTGCTAAAGCAAGACAGAGCACTAGCTTAGAACACAGAATTATTTCTCTGCCTTTGCTTTAGTTTTCTTTTTTTTAGGGGGTGGGGAAGTGGGAAAAACAACCTCTCAGGTCAAGGTTGAAGACTTTGTAGTGCAGAACAACAAAGCTTGACTGTGATAATCTACAGAGCACCTGCCCTGAGGATAAACAAACAGTTCACATTTTTGTGCTTTCAAGTATGGTATGAGCAAAATAGCACGAGCAAAAGATTCTTTTGAACCTTATAGAAAAGGGAAAATGGAAATCTTAGGAACAAACAAAATATTTTATATCTTGTGATGGATTTTGTAACAGAAGCTGCGGCATGCAAATCAAATTGATCAAAATCAATGATGTTATTAACCACATGGTTGGATCCAAGACCAGAAGGTGTTTTCCCAGTTTTTACCAGTTCATTCTTGAGCTTAATTTTGTCTTCCATGCCCTGTACCTTGCTGATGGCAGAAGCCCACTGCTCACCTCATGAACCATGCCTGTGTTTAGTTCCTCATAGTCTTTATTTCACCCTGTTAAGGATTCCAAATTCCAACCCATGCCTTAGCTCCCCACTGGAATTTTTGGTCAGGCCATTTCTGTTGCTTCATTCCCTGATCCTGTGACCAGTACCAGCATGTACAAACTGCAACTGAAATTTGGCCAATTGCCTAATTTTTTTCTAAGTTGACTGAATAGCTCTTAGGATTCTCTCATATTCAGTTTCCCTTAAGCAGGGTGATTTTTCCAGAAACTTTTCCTAGTTGCTATTCTTTAATATCCTTTCTATCCAGAACTTCCCAGCACCTCCTATTCTTTATAGCCTGAATAATCACATTTTTATACTCTGCTCTTCTAAAGCCTTTTCGTAACTAGTTGAATTTTCATAACTAACACACCACACACCTATCACATGCTCCGTGCTGATCATCCCACTGTCATACATGCAAGTTTTTCCTCCATCCTTTGGATTTCTGTTGTTCAAATATGGTGTTGATCAGACTACAGGAGACGTCTTGCATGATCTCTGTGCATAATGCACTGTCCAGCCTTTGTGAAAATGTTATTTGGGGTAATCTTTCAAGGAAAAAGTTCTCCTTTTCAAGTATGGGACTTTGGTCTTCTAGCACAAACATTGAGCAAATGAGCTTCTGATAACTTTAATTTTACTTCAGATGGTATTCGGATTGATACAGAAATTAAACATAACTGAGTAGGGAGAGCATTTACAGACTGCACAGGGAACCATTAACCAAGAGTACATGGTTAAGGGTGGATAGTGAGCTGTGTGGTGTTAAAAGACAAAGTGAACGGGAACACAAGCCTCAGGAGTTCACATCAGGCTGAACAGCGACTGAGTCCAACAGACACACTTGGATTTCCCGAGGGCAGACTTTGTCCTGTTTAGGAGACTGGTTGACAGAGTCCCTTGGGAGGCAGTCCTGAAGGGAAAAGGAGTCCAGGAAGGCTGGACATACTTTGAGAAGGACATCTTAAAAGCAAAGGAGCAGGCTGTCCCCGTGCATCAAAAGAGGAGTCAGTGAGGAAGAAGACCAGCCCAGCTGAACAGAGACATTTGGCTGGAACTCAGTCAAAAAAGAGGAGTTTATGACCTTTGGAAGAAGGGGCCAGTGGTGGACTTGCCAATGCTGGGTTAACTGTTGGACTTGGTGATGTTAGAGGTCCATCTGAAAAGATTCTATGATTCTAAGCTTGCTGCTGTCCTGAGAGTTGTTACTGACTATAGCCAGGCTCCATCTTGATCCCGCTGGAAATCCCTAACAAAATTGCTATTTATTTCCATTGCTGAAAAATCCTGGGAATAATAGAAATATCTATATGCAAGGAAAATGTGTGTGTTTGTGATTCTCCTCTGGGTTCTATTTTCTGTAGAATCAAAGTCCCAGTTCCCATTTCATGATGAATCTAAGTCTTCAGCTCAGCTTCACTTCTGTTAGCACCACAGAGAAATCTCTGACAAGACAGATGTCTGCAGCCACCAGAAGCCTTAAATTGAACACCTAAAAATAGAAAGCTGCAGAATTTATAAATATTTTTGCAAATCAACCTTTTATAACTACCCTCCTTTTGTAGCAGTGGTAGTTAGCATTGAAATCCAAGTACATTTCAGCAAAAGAGAAAGCTGACCAAGCAGCCCAAGAAATTCTGCAGAGTTCTGCAAATTGCAGGAGGCCCAGGGAAGGAAATCACTGCATGCAAAATTTTCCCACTGACTTCTATTGTCTCTACTTATCATATGTAACACTGGGAATTCATTGTGGAGCACTGTATCTTCCCCCAGTTCTTACCTAGCTAATAGCCTGATTATGTTTTATGACTTTGTATTCTCATTCAACATAATTTACTCTTCAGTTAAAAAATAAGACTGTCCCCAGAGAAACAGCCAGCCCTTTGTTCTCTTTGTTCACTAATTAGTTTGGAGAAGGATCGACTGATGGTGTAGAAAGCCTGTATTGGATCTGCTAAGATCTCTTCCTATTCAGATTTACTTTCTGTGGCTGGAGGCTACTCTTGATAGTTATTTGGAATGAAATATTGTTCATCCCCTTAACAAAGAGATAGTTGGTTCCATTCAGTACTTCCATGAACCTCAGACAGTGTTTATATAGCACATATTCAAAACACGCCAGCTATTTCTTACCATCATATAGTTTCTCTGACCGTGGGCTGGGCTTCTCTTTTGTCAGAGGGCTTCTGTTTACCTGGCATCTTTTTTTGTTCTTTTGTATCTTTCTCTGTGCAATCTTTTCCTAAACTGTCTGAGCAAATATGATTGTGAAGAGGAAGAACTGCAGAATTCCCCTGAAATAATTTCCTTCAGCTTTTCTTCCAAAGGCTTGCTCCTCTCTCCCTATCTCACACCTGAGGTTGGATACTCCCTTTTCCATCTCCCTGACTCCAGCATGTGGATATTGCTCTGGAGCCCATGAGCAGGTCTCTGTGGATGATTTCCATTTATATCTCATGTCTCAGTAAACTTCCTCCTGAGGACCTCTCTCTTGTGCATCGCACAAACCGTTTCTTTCTGGTTTCACATTTCTACTGGATCGACCTGTGCCAGATAGGAACAAAGTCAGGGGACTCTTGTAAATAGAGAGTTACTCAGCCTGACATCTTTGTTGTTGAATATATCTCTCAGAGTTGATCCCTACTACCAAGACTTTGCCAGGAAAGTCAAACCAGTAAAGGCTTCTTGAGAAGGACTGAGTTTTGCATATAAAAACTGCCTGTATTGCTAACCGGGCTTCCTGAGTTATATAAGCCATCCTGCAGAAGATTTCTCTTGCTGCTGGAAATTGTGCCAGCCCAGGTGACTTCCTTTCTAAGCTATTTTGGCAAAAATGCTGCCTATGCAAGCACTGTGGGCTAACCAGATCCCTTATGGTGGATTTTTTTGGACCAGGTGAATTGTTTCTATTGCCCTGGTATGAATATCTATGAAAATCCAACTTGGGTCATATCAAAGCCTTCGGTTTAGCTGCAGTAGTGGGAACGTGGGAGGAGGAAGGCAAGAGGCCCCTCTATTGAACTTAAATCCTAGGCACTGCAGCCAAAAAAGCCCCCAGGAGATCTCAGGATGCCCAATCCAACAAAGTAGCTCACACACACACATATATATATAAACTATCACCAGAGGATGTGAGCATCGACAGTACGTATCCTTCCTCTTCTGTTTGTTGAAGTCATCATGGACAGGACATATTGGGCATTTTCTTGTGCTTCTGCAGCCCTTTGAAAATGCTGGGCCAGGTGCACAACTCCTTTAGATTAATGCCGGTGCACCTCTTTACACCAGCTGACAGCCTTGCTCGCAGTTCACTAAATGCTATTTATTATTTTATTTTGTTTGCTGGAGTGACAATGGAAATGACATTGATACACAGGTCAATTTAATCCTGCTGACATAGCCTCGAGGGGTTTTTTGTTTGTTTTTTTTATTTTTCCCCTCTCCCAAGAGACTCACCCTTACAGTTTTGTATTTGGTAAGGTTTATTAAATAAGATCAGCATATTAGCAGTCTCGTAAGCTTGTTATTTTATGTATCTCTTTATTTCTTTAGCTTTATTAATCGTCATGGCACTTGAAGTTGCTAGCATGAAAAATGCACTGTAAGAATAAATAATCATTATTATCAAAGTGCTTTCATAAAATGATCTGTAGGATTAAATCCTTATTAGAGCAGCATTGTTGGTCATGATTATCATTATTATTACATATTAATTGGTAGTACCAAGATAGTGCAGCTTTCAGAGTGATCTTTACCAAAGTCAGTTAAATATGAAGGTTTCAAATTTCAATAGATTTAGTGGTTTAGGACATGGTAGTGGGATTATAGCTAATATTATTTATTCAGTTCAGTACTTGAAAAGAGCTGATGATGTGCTCAATGCTTGCACAGCAGAATTTGCTGCCTGAAACACATGCTCTAAGAAGGGGAAAGGAAATAGTTGCACTAGAGTAGGGGTTTTTTTCTGAATTCTGAAATCCAGTGTTGTTTATGGCTCTGCCACTTCCTGCATCTATTTAATTTTGTGCTTTGTCATTTATTTAATATTTCTCTGACTCAGTGTATTGATGCGCATAAATTATGTTCCATTAATTAATCTGTGTAAAGCATTTTGAATTATAGGTACCACGTAAGAATGGAGCAATTTTTCCCATACCTGAAGAGAAGCTGTAGTTGACACAGATTGCCATGTTATATGTGTACTCTTCAGAGATGTGGTGCCTGTTTGGTTAATGTAACTGTGAGGTGACATGATGGGCAGATTGTGTACAGCACGCTTCTCTCTTTTTCTTTTATCTGAAATGATACTATTACTCCTTCCCTTTGATGCAGTAACCTAGTCAAGCTTCAAGAGACATAGGATAAGAAAAGACTGACAAATAAAATATTATTATGGCAGGTGTCACGAGATGGTACTGTTATATAAAGTCTTCCAAGTTCTTTTTTTTTTCCCCACCTTATTATGTGAGCAAACGTTCAGTCTTGGGAAGACACACTGTGTTCGTAAATTTTCTTTTGCAAGGTCCTGGATAGAGAAAGTCAAATAAATAATTTGTTTTGTTGCCTCAGCCTCTGGATGGAGTTGTTCTGGAGACAGTTACTCTCCAATAGACAGGCATTAGTACTTGGCTAAATGCCTGAACAAAGCCATTGCCCTGCTGTTGCCATCTCTCTTCCAGGTCTAATTATTTTGCTTGTTGCCTTCCCTCTTTATGGCCTGCCTCATATGTAGCATCCCAGGATTTTCAGAGGAAAGACTCTGTGTGAGATACAGGAATCCAACTTAGGCACAGCCTCTTCCTGCAAAGCAGGACCAGGCGAGGAACTTAAAAATGACAGTCCCAGAAGACAGAATATTGAAGGGGAGCTGGTGAGTGAGGCAGGAGGGGTTGCCCCAGAGAAGGACAGCCTTTCACTCTGGCCTCTGAGTGCATAGATGTCCCCTGCTACTCTGAAATTACTCTTAAATATCAATATGCAAAAAAAAAGCTGACCCTTTCCTACAAAAACAGAGTGAGGGAATGACCATTTCTTTTTTCGTCTGTTAATTGGGCATCTTCTAGGAAATTGGAAGCTAAATGTCCCTCTGCCAAATCTGGCATATAGAGCTAAATTTAGGTCTCTCATGTCTCAGAAGGGGCTCTGCCCATCAGGCTTTTTGAGTGCTGTGGGCTCTCTAAGCCTCTTCCACTGGCACTGCTCCAGTTTTACACGCTGAAACACCAGCGGCTGAAAGAACTGCTTGTTGAGATGTCCTAACTTTGTAACCTGCCATGTGAGTGATGTAACCCTTGTTTTACAGGATCTTCCTGTCATAACCTTCCTGAATTGAGAAGAGCCAGACACTCTGAAGAGATGAAAGAGATCTGGGTTGAGGTCCCCATCCAAGTGAGGCAGAGTGGGGTTTAAAATGAGGATCACCCAGGTCACAGGCACATCCCCTGTCTCCTAGAACGTGGGGTTTAGTACATGTTTTAAAGATATCTACTCAACTGGTCCCTGCTGGTTAGTAAATAGTCTCCTGTGCTGAGTAACCTGGTCTAGATTCTTGCCATTAGTGTGCCACAGGGGGCTTAACATATTATGGACATAATGGCTCTTCCTTTAAAAGCACCAACCCCTTCTTGCACTCGGTGTCATTTTGGGGTATGCAAGGAATGCACAAGCAAGCTGCTGAGAGCAGCAGCTAGTCATTCGAGCAGTCTGAACTTTTTGCTTGGCTGCCCTATTTAAAATGGGTACCAGTGGAGCAATAGATTGGCATCTGATGTTAGTTAGAAAAAAACCCTACACACTTAAGTGAAACAGTAGCGAAGTGATTTTTTCTGTAAATCTCTGGAATTAATAACTACAGCTATTTGAGAAGAGAAACAGTATCATTCATACTGAAAAATATTCTCTTCCCTCCCACAGGGGAAGCCTGTGTAGGTGTGGAGCTGTAGTCTGGGAAATTAAAAAATGCAAATTAAAAAATGCAAATGTAAGAGAGAGGCATTGCTTGCTGCAGTGCTCTAAGGGTTTTCTTGAATAGCAGCAAATTAAAGAAATGCTATGTAATCAAAGTTTATATCAAGCCCATGAAAGAAAAGCAGCATTATTTCTAAATATAGTGATAGGACTCTGCTCCTGATCCTTTATATTGTGTACATATTACCAGTAAATTACAAAGATACTGTATTATGTGTTTCAACAAGTCCTTGAAGAAAATGCACATTACCCTTTTATATGCCACTTTATTCTGTTGTATTAAAACATGGTGATTAGGAAGGAAAAGGTAGTTGGGCTGCTTATTTTTTCAGCTGGGTTCATTCAGGTTTTTTCTCTCCATTTCCCTTCGCTGTCAGTACCAAGAAGGGCTTCCCAACCACAGCTCTTCGCTGCCGATGGTAATACAGGTCAATCACGTAAGTGGCATTGATTGTGTAGAAGTTTAGATAGTAGGTCTGTTCTGCCTTCCACATCCCCTCTCAATTTATCCCTATATAACCCCGTCTGCCTGCTTTTCTCAGTTTCACATCAACTTCATTTGTGGTCTGTTTGCAACATTTCCCACAAAAGGCCGACACAGCCCATCTAGGGAAAATAAATGCACATGCAAATACTATCTGTTCACTGTTTTGAGGTAAGAACAGTGCAGTGAGGAGGCATCCAAGCCACATGGCTACTTAGGAACTTCCCAGCATAAGGGTACCTAAGGGCAATATCCAAATGGATTGATGGCACTGAGAGTGGGCAATGTGGCTGAGGAAGAGAGAATCAGGCAAATGGTGCATCCTAGCAACATCCAGGTAACCTGTGGTCTCCAAGGCAATATGTAGCTGGTTTTGAGAGGGATGCGATCGTTGCCAACTAAAATGAAAAATAAGCTGTGATGGAAACTCATGTTTATTTGACTGGTATTTACAATCACTTCCTCCAGCAGAACTGGGACACAACAATAACAGAGGCGCAGCCATGAACCACATAGCTGGGAGTGTCACCAAAGGTAAGGAGATCCTCTTTAGGTTTTGATTCCTCTGTTTGAAAGAACTTGTACTGCTTTGTGATGTGATGATTTCACAAGTTTCACTTTTTTTTTTTGGTGATTCTTGGCCATTCCTCTGTGACAGAAAACTCACTGGGACCAGAGGTTTGTCCATGACTATCTCTGGGCCCCTGCAGAGACTGGGTGGAAAGTAAAATAGAAACAGCAGTTTTGTGGAGTCTTCTTTCCTCAAATGTTGCAGGGGAAACTTGCAACCACAGCAAGGTGCAGAGCCTGGAAGTTGTGGAAAGCAGAGCAGATTTGTACAAAAGCAAAACAGGCCTTACACAAATGCTTGTGGCCAGAGAATTCAGATTCTTTTGGCTGAAAATGTGCCTGCAGCCTGAGCTGTACACAGAATGCAGCTCTGTGGATTTGGCAAATTGAGCAAATGAAGACTTCAGCAGAATCTCTAGGTACTTGAAAAAACTAGGCCAAGCACACCCAGGTAGATAGCCACTGAATAAAATATTTTTTAGATCCTGATTTTAATTAAAATAAGGCATAACTACCCCATTGTGACACCGCTGCAGTTTACAGTCTTTCTTCATTTATTTAATCAATCAAAGTAGATAAATCAGCAAATAATGCTTGCAAAGTCTCCTAGATTAAGAGATGAAACTCAGATAACCTTCACCAAATATGTTAATAAAACCAGAATTAGCAAAATCCTCCAAATACCTCTACAGATGAAAAATACTAAAGGGATTTCAAAACAGCTCTTAACAACAGTTGTAAATAGCATATTTTTTAAATTAATACTGTAATATAGGATATGCTGCGTGCTGTTCTTTCTTGTTAGATGTGAATATTTGAATAAAATTAGGCCTGGGCTGAGATATTCTGCAGTAGAAAAAATGTGGCATTTTCAGCAGCTGTTATCACCATGGTGTGGTGAGGTGAGCAAAGATTCCTCCAGGGCATCTTCCTGAGCTACTTCATATATTTCGATGACTTTTCTTTTCTCTTGGGCTGTCAGAGGGAAGAAAAACAGAACTGCATTGGGGGTGCAAAACACTCACTGGTAGGACTATGAAAGTCACTTATGATGTGACCTTTACTACCTCAGTGGTGAAAAGATGAACTTCTCCAATCCCAAATGATTACTTCAAAGGAGTCACCATCACTGTTTCTTTACTCACATATTGTATCTTAACAGGCTTTTGTAACTAGTCTAGCTCTGATTCCAAAGTGGCAGTTTATTAGAAAAGAACTTAAGTGTTTCATGCTTAGCATTCTAAATGCTTCATGGTACGACATATGAAAGGCAGGTCTACCTCTCCTTTGACATTTTAATCCTAAACTGAGATGGCCACTCAGATTTTACAGTCATCAGTATGTCTCTGTGGTGTGCATTTAGCAGCCTTGAAACTCTTCCAAATTGTCTGGCTTTAGCTTCTTAGAAGAATCCATTACTCTCAAATTCAAATACCATCATAAAAGCTGCTATAACACCAGGGGTCCTCAAAAGGTCTTTGTCCAATTCACCTAACATTATCAAAGTGCTTGTAACTGGACATTTATGTTACATTCCTAACTTAGTCTATTTTTAATGTAATGGGCATTGTGAAAAGATGGTGAATTTCGCAAGGTCTTAAAAGAATCTAATATATCTTTTCTATTGGGTCTTCTGTTATTTACTCTCATCCCTTGCTCCTGACAGCTAGAGTCAAATTCTGCTAACAGTAGTTACAGGTTTTATGGGTGTCAGTATTAGCTGTTCTGCAGCCTTTAAAGTAGCTAAAGAAGTTACTGAAGTCATTATCATTTCTATGGCAAAACAAGTTGAGGTGTCAGGCTTGTCATTTTCAAACAAACTAAATCATACCTTCCTGCCCTGACATCACTGGAATTACCCATCTGTTTCCTGTATTTTAGTGCCTTGTTGATTTGAGGAGTGCCTCTCTCATGTTTCTAGCTAAAAGTGATGTGCTGAAGCACATCAGCAGGCATTGAAGCAAGCTTGCAGCACCTATTCAGTGAAAGGATTGAAGACTTTTGCCTCTAAAACTATTAATCTTGTAACTTCCAAGCAGAGAAATCAATGATGTTTTGGAAAGTCAAATTGTTCATAAAGGAACTGTGGGTGGTGTCAGTGCAGAAAAAAACATGGAAAATACAGACAGATGTTTGTATTTATTTGATATTGGGCGGTGTGTATGAGAAATGTAGCAAATACCTGTAGCAAGAAACAAACAAGGAAATTTTTGTAAAAGCATTGTTGACCAAGGAAAAGGGGAAACAGATCTAAAACCAGAAGCAGCAGGGCTGTAAGAAGTAATAATCAAATGCACATAGTAACTAGAGCTGGAGTACAGTGCATAACCTTTTCCTTCAAATGTGGATTGAAATCTTTCCAAATATCAATTAATCCCTAATCTACCATGCATTTCCTAGTTGCTTCCTGTGCATTATTAATGGACTGGTCACCCTGAGATGAAGGTAGGAAGTAAAAGCAATTAAATTCCTCTCCCACCCCTGCAGATACAATTGACCTAGAGGATTCAGCTACAAGTAAAAATGAAAAAGCTCCAAAAAAGAATAAACATGCCCTTCTTGCCTGAGCCAAACTGTGTAGTTTAAAAAGCCACATGCAAGAGCAACAGCAAGCTCTCTTTATATAAAACATCAAATTCTAGGATTCAAGGCTAATCAAGGAAAAAAGCAAGTGCCCAGTCTCTGCTGATTTTTTGCTGGTGTTGTTCTGCAGCTGAATGAATACTTTCAGCCAGAACTCCAGACACTGATTCTTTTTTCAGTGTAGAAAAGAAAACCCCATCTGTCTCCTGAGAGGTATTGATCCCATTTGAATTTGAAGAAACAATTTTAACTTCGTGTTTTTGTGGAGGGTGATGGCCACAGAACTCAGGCAGCCTTCTGACTGTATAATACGGTTAACTCTGGCCTGAGAGGGATACAGTCATCCTAGCCTGCAATTATCATACAGATCAGTCAGCAAGGACAACAAGGAGAGCTCTGTGGCTGTTGTTTGCACTCCAACATTAAAGAATCGTGTTTGTTTCCACAGTGTTGTGATGCCGAGGTGAAAGTCTATCCCTTTTGCCCTGTTTTCAGCATCACTGGAGATAAATACCAGGCTAAACCAGGCATATTTCCAAATCCCCCCGATTGTCCATCTGTTTAGGAAAAGTCTCCTACCTTAACAAAGATTATGTTACCAAACTCAGGGTTTATAAAGAGCTAACTGGAAAGGGAAGAAGGAGGAAAACACTGACAGTGCCTACCACAGGGAAGAAAGAGGAAGGAGTATCTCATGGTTTTATTCATGCAGAGGGTCCTTTCTGAATGTCTGTGAGTGAGGTCCTTGGTTATACCCATCTTGTATGTGACTGGAAATATTTTCTCACTGCTTTTTCTCTATATTTTTTTCTTGGTCTTTTAGGACCACAACATCTTTGAGATGTTGCTCAACTGAGTGACAGGGAGAAGTGAGGGGAGGAAGAAGGAATTATTAAAAATGTTAGCTAGATCTCCATTTGAGATCGAGACATTTGGGCTTTTTTATGATAAGAAGTCTCAGAGGGGTGGCAAGAGGAACACAGTGGAAGCAGAACCAGCGGCCCTACAGACAACCGGATCATAGGTTTTCTTGAACCCTTATTTTGCTGGTGACAATAAAGGTTTTGACAGCAATATGTGGTTCTCCAAATCTGTGCTGATCTCAGGTGAGTCCAGTCCGCAGGCAGTACTGGCTCTTCTGGATGATTCTTTGGTTTGGTTTAGAAATGAGCACCCAGGTTTGCACAGGAGCCCAAGGTGTGCACGAAAAGAAATGATTCAAACGTTATCACTGTGGGAGGGGGTAAGTCTAGAAACTTCACGCTTAGGAACAGCAAGGCTTCAGGGTCATGGGACTCTTGACATGGACATTGTCACAGGAGGGAGAGGGAGACTGAAGTCCAAAGCAAAATCACCGAGGAGAAGAGCTGGGCGTAAAGTGAAGGAATAAAGTTCTGGGAGAGCAGCCATCCTAGGGCTTTGTTGAGCTACTGGCTTTCCACATGGTCATATTTATTTCCTCTGCAGCAGTTTATACCTACTAGAAAAAGACATTTTGAGCAACCGACTTAAGCATATCTTTTCCATTTTCTCATTGCGTGGATTTTTTCAGAATAATTTATGATAGAAAGGGCAAGTTTTTACAGACATATTAGTTTTTTGCATAAAGCCATCAGTTACTTCAAGGGACTTCATTATCTCTTTGGGGATAGTCAGTAGACGTTGCCATGAAGATACACAGCAAGTGAACCAAATTTGGCTCTCCTTGCCATGGAATCCTGTTGCAGTCAGGAGAATTCCAGCAATAGAAACCAGGGCTGGTGATTCATGCTAAAAGGGTGAGTTGGGCTCACAGTGGGGCACAGGTGAGGATGACTGGAATGGGAAACAGGAGGTGTTCGTTTTGCACTGTAATGAAGGATGGCTTTGGAAAGAGGGAGTGCAGAAAGATGGGCTAATATTAGCAAAGACTGAAGTGACCATAAAACCACAGGCAGGATGCAAGTTGGTATTGTCATAAAATACTCAAAAACAAAATGATATCAAGTATTAAAAACTGTGCTTACATGCCAGCAAGACTAAAGCAAGAACTGAATAAAGTGACAGAACATGAGCTTTGGTTGGTTCTGTGCCTTTTAATGAGACCATTGTGCCCATTCTTCATAAATTAAGGAGAGACCATCCACTTCGATTTTGAATTTCCATGTTTGTCAAACTAAGTTTCTAAAGTGATTTTTTTCCTCTTTTTCTTTTCAGTAGAAAAAAAATGTGGAGATCATATTATATTCTGATCACTTTTCAAAATTCCTTTTTTAAAATCAAAGCTGTTTAATGTTCAAGAATCCTTTTTATGCATATAAATGACTATGTTTTACTCTTCTATGATTTAAAACTGGTTTTATTAATATTAGCAAAAATGTCCTCGCAGACAGACTGAACTCTTGTGCCTTAACTCAGATCCCAGCTAATTATGGCTCAGCTGTAAAGTTATAAACCCTTGAAAAACAAGGTTTATAAAAGAAGTATTGACACATTCTTAACTATAGCCATGTGAATGGAGCTACTGTAATATTGTTTGGAAATACTGTTCTAAAAGGGAATCTTTTATGAAAAGAGATGCCAGCTGTTCACTTTGGAAACATTTATTTCATTGGCCCATGATAAAATTGGCTGTGGAAGATATTATTCTGAAACACAACAACTTCTTAATTTCATCACGACCTGAAGTCACTGAGAAAGATGTGATGCCTAAGAGCTGAGAAAAAAGGATTGTCACTGTGTTCTTTGCTTATATTGCTTTTCAACAAATATACACATATTCTTAGAATAATTCATGCTGGGCAGGCCCTCAGCCAGTCACCGAGTAACTCCTGCTCAGAGCAGGAGAAAATAACAATACACCATTTTTATTTCATTTTTGGAACAAAGATTTTATTTTTATTAATAAAAACAAACAAACAAAAAGAAGGCTTGCCTTTAGAATATATTTTTTGGCTTTGGCAATACTTTGCCAGGAAAGAGAGAGCCACTTGCTTTGCTTTGAGGGGCAGAAGTCTACAAGCATGGCTAGAACCACCTGCCAACCCCAGCCATGCTACACAGAGTCCAGGATCACGTAGGAATAGGTAGATAGTTGGCTTTAGCCACAAGAAACCAAAATTTAAAGAGATAGAAGAGAGAGGAGTGTGTCCAGTTGGCTGGCTCGTGACAATCTGCCATGTCTGATTCTGAGTCAAAAAGGTCTGGGAGTGAGATCCAGCATCGAAGAGTGCTGGCAGGGGAGATGCCACAGCTGAAAATGCTGCTCCAGTGACATTCTTCTGCAGAGAACCTAACAGGAAATAGCTGTCTACCCTCAATAATAAGATCTGGCACGAGTCTCTTGTACATCACATGGAGCTTGTTCACCTCACAAAATCCCTTTGTCTCAAAAGTAACGGGGAGATGTGGAGTGCTACAACTCTGTATGTGCCCAGGTACACCCGGGTATGCAGTCCTGAAACATATCCTATATTATATTCTATATGTCTTATATCCTATCATCTTTTAATGGTGCAAAACTCTTGGAAATGCAGGGGAAGAAAGAACTCCCGTTTACCTGAGTTATTTTTCTGTAATGTACACGCAGTGCTAAGACACATCCATGTGTGTTCGTTCCTTATTGCTGAGTCTTCTTGTCCTTGAACAGTGATGATGAACTTCTTGTACTGGCCAGTGTCTGCTGCTATTATTGACTGCAGTCCTATCCTCTGCCATGTCATTGAACTTCCATCACCATTGGCTTCATTAGCAATTATTGTTTTGGTGAAAAAAAAATCCTATACCATGTATTATGGGATGACCTGAGACCATTATGGAACTGAACGTTCCCATAAGGATAATCTAGCCACAATATATCAAAGTGCTGAGAAAATATCCTTTGTCTCAGGTCATGTAACCAATGTGGCTGTTAAATGTTTTAAAAGCAGTTATATAACTGGCATTTAAAATGTTTTATTGAAAACCCTTAATGCTACTGTAACTAAAATGACCTTTAGCGGAGTAACACACATCACATCTTAAAATGGGATTTGATTAAAAATATCAAATGTTATAATGTGCTCATGGCTGTACGTGCACCATCCTGTCATACCAACCACAGAGACAGATGCACTCGCTTGGGCTTTTCAACGTTATTTTCAGCTTCAATTTATAACCTAGTTACTTTACAAGGAATGATTATTATGAGCTTTTAAACATTCTTTGCAATATTTGACATATGAGCACTTTATTATTGGTATTTTTTTATGAACAGGTGGTATCTTTTAAGGCAGATGTTCCCAAACAGAGAGCATTTGATCTAGGGAGAGTTGGCTGATCAGAGGATTCTCACTGGCTTCTCTTCTCTTCCCATGCTATGATTAGATCTTTCTGAGAAACAAAAAATGCATCCATTAATCTGTACTGTTGTACAAGAAACCACAAAATTGCAAGAAAGTAGAAAGGTGATTTTACATGCTAATGCAAAACAAGACAGCTGTGAATTATTTTTTTTCTCTTAAGAGATTGCCCTTACTAGAAGCAATTTTAAGAGCCCCACAGAGAAATCTAGATGTAAATAAAAAAAAAAAATTAAATATCATGTTACAAGTCATATACTACTGCTGTCTGGAGTTCTGAAACACAAAATCATCTGAACAGTGAGTGGAAATGTTTTTGAACTCAGGATAACAAAGCTAGAAGTAGAACAGATACACACGTGAAAAAAAAAAATCCCTGAATAACAATTGAAACGAGAGTATCTTTAAAAAAATGGATAAATGCCCTCTCTGAGGGCCCACTAAGAAACATAATCCTCTGTTCACTTTCAAGTATTCTGAAGAGGGGTAGGTGGAAAAAAACTTACTCCAACATATGAGAGCAAAAGATCTTTTTATCTTTCTACTTACTTTCCTAATAGCTTTTCCCCCACAGCCTCATGAGCACTGGTCATTCCAAACAGATTATCCTCATTATTTTATGGCTAGGAAGTTCAGTCATAAAGGAGCAAAGCAGGGTGTCCAAGACCACTGAGAAGGCCCAGGATAGGTAGAATCAGGAGCTGAACAGAGCCCTTAACACATGCTTTCAGCACATAAATATTTTCCCCACCCCAAATTCCACTCCCTGTGCATATGCAAATATCTCACCCATATTGAACTGGTATGTGCAGGATGGGCAAGACTTCTGTTGTCTATGAGATTGTCTGGAGCAGGGTTCAGGAACCCAGCAGATGAATTTGTTACCAAAGTGTTTATAAGTAAACTGAACAAATGCATGGCTAAAACAGATATATGGCTTTGAAAAAAATCCATACAGAAATACTGGGGGAAAGTTTACCAGTGTTAAGGAAAGAATGAAGTTTTACATTAATAAAATGGACTTGATAACCTCCCTATGTCCACTCACACTTTCAGAAAGTCACCTCTGCCCCCACAAACTTATAAGATACAGCCACAAGCTTTTAAATACCTTGGTGCAATTCTACTAATTGAACATTCAAGGCAATAATTTAGCAACAGCTGTGGCAAATGAGGGAGGGTCCTGCAGGGAGGCAAAGCTTTTTAGGCTTTGTGGGTGCTGCTGGGAAAGAGGCTGCAGGTCTGCAACGGTGAGAGAAAGGCTGAAAAAGAGGGAGCATTTGGAGGCTGGAAGCAATCCAGAGTCCTGGAGGAGCCTGGAACCATGATGAGGAAAGATGGGAGCATGAGGTGAGTAAGAAACCTCAGCAAAACAAACGTACTAAAAATTGTTTGAGAAGTGATGCTTCAGGTACCAATTTTATTTCTCTGTGGCTGGGCATGTGACTGTGAAAACTGTAGAGGTTGGCTGGATGAGACAGAATTGGTGCTGTTATTGCCAGAGCTGCTGTATGTAAAAAGGGGCTGATCTCTGGAGCCACGGGGGTGCCTTAGGAAAACGTGTCTGAGTTGCAGAAGGTTAAGAGTCCTGTTAAATATATTTAAACCAAAGCATAGAGAAACCTCTAATATTAGTAGCAATTGCGCAAAAACTCTGGAAGTTGAAACCAACTAAGTGCTGCAAAGAGGGAAGTTTGAGGGAGGTTGAAAATAACTGTAGTTGTGAAGATCATACTGAATAGTCAGATCAGCATTTGTGCTCAGTCAGACCAGGACTTGTCTGCCAGAGAGTTTGATTTTTGCGAAGGGTGAACAATGGAGTCGCGCATGCAAAAAATGATGCTTTGTGGAGGGGAATGTTTCTTGACCAAAAGGAAAAGACAGACTTTGGGAGCATGGGCTAAACTGATGCTTAAAATTTGTAAATGTGAGCAGGAAATATAGGAAGAAATAGAGACACGGAGTAAGTTGGAATTATAATATCTCTGAATAAAGAGCCCTGAAGTCACTGGATAAAATAGCAGGCATAATGGTGGTGGCAGCTCCTGTAAGCTGTTGGGCCATGGTGGAGATACCAGTGAGCTAGCAGTATGTTACTCATTTTGATACCTTTGCAATAATAACTGAGTAGCAACAACAAAATAGTTCTAAGAAACGTCACGGTGGAACTGGAAAACCAAAAGGTTTCCCATGGAATTCCTTCTAAAAGGGAATAACTCAGAGAACAGTGAATCCTGGTAAATGTTTATACGCTAAACTTCACTCACTGATGAGCAGTTCAGTCCCCCTCTGCTGCAGGGCCCGGGAGTGGAGCTGGCAATTAATCTCCAATTGCTTGGGTGGGAGCAGTTCACAGCTGAAGGGGCTCTGTGGATTATAAATCTGGCAAGCAAAATGGGAACTTGGAGAACTGGTAATGAGGGAAGTGCCAATAGTTAAAGCTATAATCATCAGAACTGTAGGGCAGATAGTCGACACCTATATGGCAATTTTCAATTCAGTAACTAAAGCTAACGGAGTTGCCTAACAACACCACTGAGCTGCGATTACAACTGGCAGCATTATGTAACTGTGACAACCAGACGAAGCGGAAAAAAAAAACCTGAGAGAGAAATGCATATATATTTCCAGTCTTAGTTACTGAAGGAGTCTGGGGGATGGAGCCCCATATTCGAAAGCTGCAGAGAGAACATACTCCAATCCATTTCGGATACTCATCCTCAACACCCCAGGGATCTACACACACAAAGAAAAGGATTAGACAAAGGCACTTTTTTCCCCCCTACCATCAAAGTGGCACCAGAACCATATTTTTTCTATTCATTGAATAATGCAATCCAAGTACACTTAAAGAACCTGGAGGCATGGCTAGCCTCAGCTCTAGCCACCAGTATGGAATTTTGCACTGCAATGTTCACATGCTCAAATTTACCATAGCAACCTCCACATCACATTTAATACACAGAGACATCCCTCCTTTTGCCTGTTTAAAGAGCCCTTGTTAAGTGGTTTTGCTGTATTTTAGATGCCAAGATGTCGGTAAGATTGATGGAAGGGTGCACAATCAAACTTGCAAGGAGAGCCTAGCATCTAGCTCATTATGTAAGAGAATTAGCAAGGCAGTTCTTTTGACATGACAGTCCATTATGGCGGCTGTCAATCATACCTTAACATATGCTTTTTTTGTCCTCTTTGGTGATTTTTTTTTTTAAAAAAAAAAGGTTGTTACGTTCCTGTTCCTCAATAAGGCAGTGTGTAGATGCTTTGTGTGCCTGCACAGTAGCTGGTGCAGATCTAGATGGGCAGTGCTTTCTCCACATAATCGCTGGGTAACATATAATTATGCACGCATGTGTAATCCTGACTTGTGTGGCTCTTTGTCCCACTTATATGTGCACAGAGGCTTCAATCCGCTATTGCTTCTCATCCATCCAATAGTTTTGGCCCTTACACAGGAGACATGATGCTTAGGTGTTTTGGTGCAGAAAGTCAAGGTTTGCTACCTGAGGAAAATCCACCTTGAAGAGCAGTTATATTTATTAACTCCCTCTTCAGGAGAGGGAAGAAAAACTTGAACTAAGAGTTGTCTTAAAATGACAGTGAGACCAGAGTAATATCTAGCACTTTTCATAAAAATAGTTTGATATAATAAAGAGAGATTAATGAACTAAGCCTGGAAGATTATTCACTGTTACAGTAGTTGGTAAGTGGGGAAATGGAAGCATAGGGAATCTCAAGTTTCTGATTCCAGTTCAATACCCTTCCTGAAGTCTTCTACGATTGAGCTATCTCCTATATAAAAAGGAACAGAGATGGAAAAGAAGTAACTTCTGAGAAAGGTTCTTTTCATCTCTGAAAAAAAAAAAACATCTGAGGGGGGGAGGGAGAACCAGAAGGACAGATTGCCTCTGAAAAATAAAGGTGGTCATCTGTACAGGCTCATCTTGACTGGTGTGCTCTTTTGAGAGAGATGGTAACTGGCAGTAATGCATACAAGGGAGTCTGGGAAGTTAGCACATATCAAACAATAGTGCATTTGCAAACATAGAATATGTATTACAGTAGAATTATCTTTTCATGTTATTTTTAAGAGAGAAAACACTCTGCTTTACAAGGCAACTCTTCTAAATTGTAGCTTTATCTGCTTTGATTCACACGTGTTCATCAAGCACTATAGTTGAGACTAGGAGTACCCTTTACTGGTTTTGGTTCATTTACGGGAGGGAACATGTGGATAAGTTGGAAAAAGAAGCTTTGCTGCACATCCATCTTCCTACCACTCCTTTCTTAGTATCTCTCTTTTTTAGCCCATGTAAAAGCAGTCTTCTGGGGCAACAGAAAGATAACTGGTAAGACAATGTTGCGCCAATGGGAAAGATGTAGCACAGCTGTCCTAGTAAAGATGAATTCCCGGAGGAGGTTGGTTCACTGGGAAAAACAAGGTTCAGCGCAATTAAAATTCTTTACCTGGATTAGAACTTTTATTGAGGTGAGTAGGAAAGTGGGATTGCACTTCAAGAGCTCAGTGAGAATGCAAAGGTTTGGGAAGGTTTCTTCCTGAAGTAAATGTTTTCAGAGAAGTCCTTTAAAATATTCTCCAGTTTCTCTTAGTTTATCTGGAAAGGAGTAATGTGTGACTCATTGCTTGGGTGTTATGGTGTTACCTATAATGCTCGACAGGACTGGGACATCCATATAAATGCAGATAAATTACACCCTCTACCCCAAGGATCATACAGATTAAGGCTTCTATCCTGGAAATTGCTGACTGAGGCAAATACTCTTGCTAACATACATGACAATAATTTTGAAGGAGTCCTCCAGAGCCAAGGCTTAAGAGACCTCCCAGCAGAACAGGTCTTGGACAATTGGTATCATAAACATTGTCTTTCTGCACAAATGGATCAAGCATCATTGACTTCACCAGTACTGCTCAGATGTGCAGTGGTGTGCAGATGTTTGCTTCTGACCTTTTAACATTATTCTCCATTAAAAATAAATGAATGATGCCCTGAAATACCAAACAGCAGTCAATTCATATCATTCTAACTGACTGTAGGTTAGGTGTTTTTCCCTTCTGTGCTATCATTTGATATTCCTTAATAAATATTCTTCTTTATTTGAGGAGGAGTGTATATATATAGATATATTTATACACACAGACACAGCCTATTAAACAAATTCAGGGATGCTTCGTTCTCTATTGTTTCATCATGAGCCAGCCATGTGGTGACTCTTCTCCTGATCTGGTCTGCAGTGAAATCAATGTGAACTGTTCTATTAAATTCATTTGGCTTCAGATCAGATGCTGCCATTGAAAACTCTAATATAGGAAGCCTGGTCTTTGTGATATCTACCATAATGGCACAGTATGGTCCCAATCCTGCAGTCTGACTCTGGGAAAATCCCAATTGACTTCAATGAGAGCTTTCCTAAACTATAGATTTCACAATCAGGTAATGAGAAGCAATGAGCATACGCTGCCCTCTCTATTAGATCCTGTAGTCAGACTGCTTCTGATGGGCTTCTATAAAGTGATTTTTCTATGGCAATCTGTGCTTGCAGCAGCACCTGCTCTGTTAGTCTCTCAATTCTTCACTTAACAAAACAGCTTGACACCGCCGGTGAAAGATTCTGAAATGTTTTAATTAACTAGCCTGAGCACCATTTGATTTCTATCTCCCTAGATGTTTCAGAAATTCCAAACTGCTTGGTTCCACGACTGCCATCAAACAGGATTTAAATGTATGAAATGGGCTTCTATAAAAGGAGGAAAAGGTGCTGAGTTTATATTGTAAAGTTTATATCAGGCTACTGTAAACAGTGTGTGTACACAGCTCGTTATCACTGGGAGACCTGACCAGCAGTATTTCTCAGGCTGCAAGAATAGTTCTAGAAATCATGGGCCAAACCTTATTGCTTTGATTTAGTCCAAACCCCTATTGATCTTGGAACTTTCGGATTGAGGCTCATCTTGAGTTTTTAGAGAACGAAATGAAAGATCAAGGGGAAGAGCGAAACCACCCACCCAGGGTTTTTTTAAACTATTCATTTTTTCAGGTTATTCAACAATATGCATTTTGGTGGGCTGACATTGTACAGAAGCAGTCAGAGCTCTTGGCCGTGAGAGAACCTCTAGGTCGTACAGTGAAATAATTACTGAAATGTTCTGGCCATATTAGCATAGCTCAGTTCAGGAGGTCAGTGCTGCTCACCTACCACCTCTCAACCAGGGATCAAAGGAAGGCAATAAAACACAGGGCTGGCAATCTTTCCGAGACAGCCCACACCTCGGGCTCCCACACCCAGCCTGGCTGCTCGGCACGGCATGGGAGAGCTGGAGATACGGGCTGGGTGTCTGAGTGCAGTGAAACAGGTTCCTCTTAAAGAGCTCAAAATGCACCTGTATTGAGCTGGGCACAGGCAGGCAGGAGTAGCTATTACGGTTTATTTACATGTATCAGCCAGAGTTACCGAATCCTGTAAACAAGTATCAGGCTTCTGAAAAAAAATGGAAAAAGTAGGCACGTGCAAGGAGGGAAAGCCATCAGATGTCTCTTGTGGCCAGCGGGAACTTCTTTTAGTCCTGCTGAAACGATATAGTTTTATCTTTAGTTAAAAGATAAAAGCTGAAATTCTCCTGTAACAACTTGCCTCCACCATCTGAAATATCACAATGCTTATAAAGGGATGAAAGCAGAACACTTTTACCAGTACAGCAGCAAAGCACAGTGTACATTTCTGGAATCCAGGATTTGAATGTTATTTAGTCTATATGGAATGGGTTTAAAATGTTCTACACATGGGGAGAAACACTAGCTACCAAGAAATCTTTAATAATCAGTAAAGTGCTGATGGGGTAGAAAAATATCCTTTTTTTCTTTTTTTTTTTTAATCTGGGGTTATGGTATCTTTGCAGAATTATGCATATAACTGCTCTGAAGTCAGAAACCTTAATCTGTAGGGTTTTCCCCCCCCCTCACATTAAGCCCAGTAAGCTAAATGAAGTGTTCTGTGCTCCATTGTGTCTTTTCATAGTTCCTGAACAGAAGCCAATTTAAATAGTTAAAATCCATTTATGGGTAATGTTCCTCACAAACACTGCACCACTGAGACTATTTGTCTTTCTGAACTTGTGCTACTGCTCACTGCATTAGCAGTTTAATCAGATTTGTTAATGAATAATGTTTTGCTTGCAAAGTATATCTTACGTGCATTAAGCTCTTAATTGTGGAGTTGCCACAAGCCCCGGATAAAAGGCAGTGCACACTGAAGGAGTTGGGGAATCCAGATTCCATCTGGGTTCCTGCTTTGCCCTTGCTCTCCTCTATGTAATTCCCACTGGCTGGGTAACAGACCCTGGTGAGCCCAGTTTGGCTTAGCTGAACTTTCTGGGGCTCTGAGCACTGTCTTCCTTCCCTCTAGTCCTTAGTGGGGCTCAGGTAGCAGGGGCAAAAAAGATGATTTTTGTGGGGGGTGGGTGTGTGGTGGGGTTTGTTTGTTTAAGGTTTCTTTTTGGGTAACTTGAAACAGGGGAGAGTATGGGAAGTTTATTCCTGAAAATACCAATTTAACCCCATAGAGTAGTTTCTGTGTTGTTGGTTACTGATGTGGCTTTCCCTACTGATGCCTTTGCTCTAACCTTGGAGTTTACTTTCAGTCTTTGACTTAGCATTTTAAGAAATTAACCAAAAAATGGAAGTTTGATGTAGGTCTTGGGCTCTTTTAGCCTGCTATTTCTTAATGCCCGGTTCTTACTTTCATCTTGAAGTTCATGTCTTTTTCTTGAGTGGATTTAATTTATTAGTCAAATCTATTTACAGTTGGGCATCAGAATTCCACAAACTGGGCAGTCCTTATTAAAGTACATGCTAGCTTGTACATTCTGACTTGTGATAAATCACAGTACTGTGTATGAAACTACTCATTTAATTGCAACATAGAACAGTGGGGCAGAAGTAGGAAGTGAGGTTTTATTTCTCTTTGAAGTTAAACACTCCAGTTCTCATTTTCTTATCAAGTTTTCAGTTTCATATGCCTTTGAAATACAGCAATTATATAAAACACTGCTTTGAACTATGTCATAGAAAACTGTGTGCCAAGTTTTTTTAAGTCCTGGAAGTACATATAAACATTAGTTGTTTCACATAAGATCTTATTTTGTGGGTTTTTTTGGAATGCAAACTAGAATATTGAATCAGAGTTAGGCACTTCTTTAAGGACATAATGGAATCTAGAAATTATCAAGTAGGAAATGTGGATTCAGGACCTGATATTAGTAATCAATTCCTTCCTCAATTTGCTTGGCAAAACACTTCTGCAATGTTTTTAATATATCCATTTTCCTCTGTAGTGATTTCTTTTTTTTTTTTCCCCAGGAAAGACCAGTATGGCCTTTGGTTGCATTATCTCAGAGTGCCTTCCTTAAAGCATCTTTTTCAATACTGTAAATTGTAACTTTTATTGAGTCCTTTTGAAATCTGTCTGACTTGAAGGAAACGAGACAAATGTGTTCATCATCGGGGTGGTTTTGTCTGCTCTGTGCCTTCAGTGTTGGGCTGTGCCCCGGAAATGTGAGGAAGCTCTGGCTGTGCCCGCACACAGGGCACAGCTGGGCTGAGCACTGGAAGTCTTGAGCTATCAAAAGCACCCCTGGGTAGTGAGCTGAGCTCAGTGTTCACTGTCCCTTACCTCAGGTGACACCTCACATGGCTCAGCCCTAAGCAGAGGTGAAGCACTGCCCGTGTGGGAGACCACTCATGAAAGGCATCGCAGATCCCTGTTAGCAGCACCTTTCCCCCTCAGCCCCGTCCTTTGTTGCCTCCCGGCCACTGAGCACTTTGTGGGCGGCAGCAGCTAATGGTCCTCCGCCCTCTGAATGCCATCAGAAACTGCCTACACACATCTTCCCCCAGCTGGCTCTGGCGGCAGCAGTCTCAGGTGAAAGGTGGTGCTGACAGCTGCGGCTCCTGGCAGTGGCACAAGGTACTTTATTCAGGCAGACTCTGTATTAAACGTTCCTCTGCCTGCTTCACTCTCTTGTTCCTGCCCTTTCCCAGCTGATACAGAGAATTGCCCTGCTTGAGCGTTCAGGAGACCGTTGCTGGCATGCCAGCCTGGCTCTGTGAAACTCTCCTGGGTTTTTATCTCTTATTAAAAAAAAAAAAAAAGGGGGGGAATAAAATAAATTCCTTTGTGCCCTCCTTCCGCAGTGGTTTCTCGGGTCGGGATTAGCTGGTGGCACAGCAGCGATGTTGTGGCACCACAGTGGCACAGCTCCTTCCCAGGCAGGGCTGGAGAGCCGGGGGCCCTCCTCCCACGAGGCTCCACCACCAGGCACCGCGTCCAGGCAGCGGGGCCACCGCCGTGTCCCCGCGGCGGGGATGAGGAGCCCTCGCCGCTGCAGGGGTCACACCGCGCACGTCACCGCCACCGACGGCTCCCCCGCTGGCCCGCAGTTCCTTCCTGGCTTTATTTATTCCTTGTGGCGAGCACCAGCTGAATGCTCCGTTTTATCCCCGGCAGGACAGGGCGCACCCAGTGAGGAGGAGAAAGCAGAAAGTTCATCGCGGCTCCAGCCAAGGCTGGGAGTCTCTGCGGGGTTACTGTCGACAGGAGCGAGAGAGGCTCGTTGGACCGGGGAAATACGAGGCGTAAAACTTGAAGAAGGAGGCAGAGCCAAGCGTGCCAGCTCTACCCGAGGCAGAGCTGGGTAAACCTGCCGCTTGTTGGGTCACACCAGCTGCCGGAGCCCCTTTTCCTAGTGTGAAGGCACAAAGAAACCAGATTGTGACTGAAAGCCTGATCTTACATGTTTGCTGCTCTGACACTGTATTTTGTCAATCAGACGGATTGAAATTGCTGAAATTAACGTATAGGTGACTGATTGCTTTTGTGGTGTGTACTTCTGTGCTGCTTGTATGTGGGGTGGCACACGCCAGTATATCCCACTGATTCTGAAGCTGATCCTTCTGCTTTGAGTCATCCATGCAAGTTTATCTGACTGTTCTTCCTAATCACTGTAAGGCCTTTATTTAGCACCTATCACTGTGTCAAATTCTTTGTATCTTCTCCCTTCCCAATACACTGTCACTGCTTGCCCTTCAGCTGATTCCTCGGCAGCCCTCGTGGCAGAGAATATTTCAAAATGTTGCTAAGCTGACACCATTTTTCTGCAAGCTTCCCTCATAAATCCAGCAGACTCGGAGGAAGTAATTGCTCCATCTTTGGCTCAAGATAACTTCTGACACCATGTAATGTTTTATAAACACTTGAGAGGCAGGTTTTTCAGGAGAGAACGCACACTACCTATTATTAAGTGTATCAGCTGTGGCTGATTTTATGCTGGTGTTTAGAAACTTCTGAAGTTTTACTTCAGTAGAACCAAGATTTCACCTTTTTAGTAGACAAAGGATGCTCTCAGCAGTTCAGTCTGATTATCAACAGTCACATCCACACCAAACTTATGATTTCATTTCTTAGTCATGTTCCTGCTTGCAACCAGATACCTCACCCCTAATATTCCTTGGGTAGCTCTGGTATCTTTTTATGTACAGTCCTACTTCCTTTCTGGACACAGTACTGAAATATGACCAGGTGCCAAGGTATAAAGTGCATATGAAGAGAAGGCTGGCTCATCAGCACACCAACTAGTGCTGTAGCCAAGGGTTTGTGTACAGGTTACATTTTTGTGTGAACTGAACTATGTATGCTATAAACACTTGAGGGAGAGTCAATGAGAATATTGTTACATAAATAAAGTCATTTATTTCTTTGGCCTAAGAAACTGCTGTGACTAAAACATAGAGGGAGATCAAAGAGGAAAAAAATCCCACTTAAATAAGACAGTATTAAGTGGTGAGTCCAGCTCCCCTCTTATAAACTGGTCAAGTGGGCCAGTGCTTTAGCCCTGGAATACAACTGGAATAATGCTGCAGAGCACTGGAGAGGGGAGGCTGTTCTTGTCTGGGTCCTGGCTAACATAGATGAGTTATCTAAAGGTGTAGCTGAACCAGCGAGCAGCAGCATGTACAGAGAGTGGTGCTGTACTTCATTTGAAAATGAAGCTTTCTCTTTCATTAAGAACACATGTAAATATCTGAGGAAAACTGGTTTTTAGAACACTTTAGGAAATGGGCAAATTAAGTCTGACAGACTAGTGATAGATAAAACAATGAATCTAAGACAAAAGGTGCATCAGGGAATTCTCAAGACATCTTTCATAATAACAAAGCCAAAAGCCCTGTGAGATATGGAAAGATAATTTTCTTTCAAGATATGGATTTTTTTTTTTCCCTAATTTTCTGGCATGCTGTTCCTAGTCAGAGGCCTGGGAGCTTCTCCTCCATCTGCCTGCAATGCTGGGTCTTGCTTGCATAAGACATCACCAGTGAGTAAAGCTACTAAGACTTCAAACTCACAGACATAAAATATTGTTTTTATTCCTGTTTTAATAGGAGAAATAAAATCTGGAGGCCTTACTAGTATTCAAGAAAGGACAATTAAATGTTCAGAAGCAGGTCGTAAGCTTATCTACACTGATGTTAACTAGGATAAAAATCTTAAGAGATTTAAATGCTTATGATTCACAGTGTATGTAAGTACTGCATGATGAGACTCAAGGAAATATTTCCCTCTAGGGCAGGCTTTTCCATAATCAACCATTACAGGCATGCTTCCTCTGGTCCACGATACCAGACTACAGGGACAGCAAGTGTGAGCCAGGATGGCAGTTCCCATCTTCCTGCAAGGTGACAGCTGTGGCCGACAATCCCTGTTCTCTTGGAGACATGCCTACAGCAAATGTACAGCCCCTTGAGGGGTTTCATGGGGCAATATGGGGATTTCCACTTATTTCTTTGTCCTCGTTTCAAGCTCCTGCCCAGGTAGCCTCATTGAAAACACTTCTAGAATTACTGTGTGGATTGATTGTTGATCTGATGTTACACCCTACTAGTCAGCAGCTGGCCGAGCAGGGAGTGTTCTCGTACATGTGTGTTGCTGTTGAAGACTGGGCTGTGTATGCAGAGTATAATTTCAAGGCAAGATCACAGTCTGGAGAAAAAAAATATATATTGGGAAATTACTTAGTATGCTCTACTTTGGTCAGAGTATTTCTTCTGTAGTCATCACGTGCCTTACTTCAAGGACAGCAGAAACTGCGAGTGGGACTGGCAGGAAGGCAGGTGTGACTTTGAACAAGTATGGTCCTGTTAGATCAGCAGTGAAACCCATCATCTCCTGCCACCAAAGACAGGGGTACTGTCAGGCTGCTGCTTTTATGCTGTGAAGCTAACGTATGGATGCATTTGTAGGAGAAGGGAGGGCTGTCTGAGGTACACAAGTAGGGGGATCAGCAGCTGGGGTGGGTGCCTGTGTCTTGCACATCCAAGGGGCAGCTTTACGCACTCAGTGGAGCAGCTTGGCATCCACTACAGTGCTGTGATCTGTAACAGGTCTCCTGTACCGTGAAGGCACTAAAAGTTGAAATCAACTCCCTTTTCTGTTGACAGCTCTTTATGATCCTCTCACTGGAAATACTGAAGTCTGCAGTTAAAACGGAAATGTGTTTAAGAAGTATACTTTTTTGTCTGTGTTTGCCTTGGCTAGAGGCTGAAGTGAGTACAGTGTGCAAGTGTGGTGCAATAAAAGAGGCTTCAAGAAAGAAAAGAGTATGAGATGTGTATGTTACAGATGTAAATATCACTAGCACAGCTGCGCTGCAGAATAAATTGAAAGGTTTATAATGGGTTTCTGTCAAGAGGTTGCATAATGGTTAGGAAGGCGATACATGGTTCAAGTCTAGAAATGGCAGCAGATGGAAAAGTATTGATTTATATTAACGACACTAGAAAAATAAAGGAAATAATTGAGCTACAGCAGCTAGTTTCGTGCTAAAAGAACAGTGTTCACATTCCAGTTACTTGCTGCTACTGGGTGTCAGGGTGACACCAGGGGACATGCCTGTATTTCAACCACTGATTAGCAGCTTTGAGGGCCAAATAATTTAATAGCTATCAACACTGAATTTAATGGCATTATTCTGTATTCAGCTAGTGCTATGGGAAGCAGAACTTTGTCTTAATAAGAAACAAAACAAACAATCTGTATTTCTACCAGATTCTATGTAAATCACAATTCTGCTCAGCACTGGAGAATGGGGAAGACATCAAAATGCTACTATAACCTCCTATGGTCTCATCAATCTATGCTGACTGACCCTGGATGACTTAAAAAATGATGACGAGATCACTCCATTCTCCACTACTGGACTGGAGTTTACATGAAATGGAGGATCACTAGAGCAGAGCATCCCAAATACCCCTTTGTTCCCAGTTAAAATCCATAATGAGGTAGGCAAGTCACAGAAATCTTATCCCTGTACTGAAGGAGGGGGTTTTTTCTGGTCACATAAACCAAAATCTGTTCCTTTGTGCCACTTTTAGAGGATCTGGCTTTCTGACTTGGGGTTTGTAATTCACCTGTATGGGGGCTGTATCTAGACTGAATGGTTTAGGAGAGTTCCCAGTGGGTCCAAGTTCCCCAGGCATGCAAATTGGTTCCCTGCTGCCCAGGCAGCCAGGCTCCTTCCCATGAAATCAGGAGGGATGATGGTGGGTTGCTGGGTCTCCCCTTGAGAGGGGCTACCAAGACAGCTGAGGCAGGAATCTGAAATGGGAACGTGCTCCTGTATCTTCCAGCTGAGCCTATGGCATAAGCATGAGCTAAACTCTCAGCTGAAGAGCTGCATGCAAAGGGACTCCAGCTCTCTCCACTCCTTTTCTCTCCCTTCCTTCATCTCTCACTTCTTTTCTGAGCAGAAATGCTGAGCTGAAGCAGGCTGGGTTCCAGTTGAGTCTCATCTCCCACAGAGTACTGTGCTGCCCTTTCTTGGAGCTTGGACAGAATTCATTTTGCTTAAATGCAGCTTCTCTTGCAAATGTAGTTGCATGGAGAGATGCACCTGAACGTAGGTCTTCATGTAACTTAGCCCTGGAACAACAAAAGTTTTGTAAATTAGGACTTTAAATCTGAGCCAAAAATTATACAGGGGTCATCTAAGTCTGTGAATTGTGTTGTGCAAAATTATGTATTTTCATCAGCCTCTTTGCACACTTAACTCGTAAGGTACAAACTCCTCCAGCTGGATTTGCACTGTGGTGAGGCAGCTTTCTGGCAGAGGCGGCCACAAGTTCACATTGGAAGAGTGAGGCCTGAAGGACCTTTCTTGTATTCCTTTGGAAAGATGGAGTGTGCCGAGTCTGGAGTTGCTGATGACATATCCTGCCCCAGTAAGTGACAGTGCAAAGCCAGAAAGATGACTGGGATTTCTGGAAGGACCTAGGCCTCCTCCTAAAGGAGTATTAATTGTGGCTGCTGCAGGAGCAGATGGGATTTGTAGGAACCCCAAGCTCCATCTGTTCACAATAGACGTGATGAGCCCAAGATCCAGGGCACAGCTGAATGCGGTGGCCAGCCCAGCACTGTCAGCTGGAGGTGAGGAACAAGTGGGTCAGAGCAGCAAGATTAGAAAACAGGCAGGAAAGGTTTCTTTCATTAGAAAATAGCAGAAAACACTTTTCACCACTGTTGAAATATACCTGTAGTAGAACCAATAGTCTAGCAAGACAACCTTCTAAATACAACTGGCTGTCCTTTGAACAACCTTATTTTCCCTTCTAAGTTGCCCAGGGTTGTGGCTGTACTGAAGGAACCGGAGCCGACTGCAGCCTGCAACCTTTTACTTAGTGGGTGGAGCTGGCACAGCAGCATTTGTAACCTCAGAAGCTTGAATAACCCAGTTTCTAAAATCATCTTACTCGCCAGCCTATGCAAAGAACATATAATTAGAGCAGCCTTGACTATTTCAGTTGAAACAGCTCTTGCAGCTTCTTGTTACTTCTGATAACAGGAATGTTGCTGCTTCTGCACTAATTGCTGTAACAATCTTGGAGGGCTCAGTCCTGGAGTCAGTACGTACCATTCCTGCTGAGCAGGCTGCTCTTAAAACTAAGGGACTGTCAGCCCTGGCAGAGCAGGGAGCAGTGTTGGCTGATGTTCTGCAAGTTTTTCTTGCATAAGAGGTGGAAAAGACATTATCAATTGTTATTGCTGCAGTTCTTCACTGTAATCTGCTCGGCTAAACGTGTTTGCTTCCATCCGGGTGTCCACAGCTAACTCTGGTCAGTGTCCATGAGCTTAGCTGTGACCAGGAGCCACCTTTCTCTGCTGCAAAAAAATCTGCCCCCTTGGGTAAATGATGAGTTTGTCTCAGCATCCCTTGCTAATTAACTCAATACTTCATATGGGGAGAAGCTGCTTAAGCTACCTCAACTCTGTTACCTTTGTCATGTTTGCCATTCTCCAGGATGGGAAAGCTTACGCCTTGTTTTGGCTGTGATTCTCCATTACCACCTGATATTTCCACACCTGCAGCACCAGGGCACAATTTGCCTCTCCACAGCATAGATTCCTACAACTGCTCAGTCTCAGATGAGGCCACATTTGAAGTGGACTTGTTTTGTCAGCTGTGGCAATCTCAAACTATAGCTGTGCATGTACAGAAGACCAAATCAACTCTGTATCCTGAAATGCCTGGGATCATCAGAACTTCTCGTCAAAAGGCAAAGCTTCCCTTAGAGAGCCTCGGCTGGTGGTGGTGTCAGGCTAATGCACCAGGATCGTGCCCGTGTAACAAAAGTTAGAGTGGTGTATTTGAAATACTTTAACACAAATTTATCAGTCACTGCCTCTGGGGAATTTGCCTGATATGTTGCAATCATCTGGATATTTTAGCAGAGTTTCAATAGACTTGCGTCAAAATCATTTTGCCATCATCTTGACATAGTAATGTAGTCTCCAGTGACTGCAGTGACATTATTTTGCCATCATCCTGATATCATCTATTACACCACTGTGGTCCCCATGCTCTGGCATTGCTGAGTGCTTTGCCTCATTATATTATTTTCATAAGCTTGCTCTGAAATTAGTGCAAAATCGCTGTGGTTTTCATAGCACGTTACATGCATAGGGGGAGTTCCCTGAAATCAGAAAAGATATTTCAAGTATACTGATCTGCTATTTTAAGAACACTCCAGATTTTTAACATTTTTCCTTTAAATGACCAAAATGTTTAATTCATACAAAACTGCCAGAAAAAAATGTTCACTTAGGAGGTAAATGATGTTTTCCTCAGACTTTGGCAGAAGTACTGAAAACTCATTCCAAATCATGCTTTGTTAAACTCTCCATCATTAAAAGCAACATAAACTTAATCTTTTTGGGGTGTACACTGGAGGAAACATTGCTTACTGCAGCCTGAAATAGCCTCAGTATTCTTACGTTTGTGATCCAATGACTCCTATGTTTGGGATCCAGCTTATTTTGAATAAGCTCAGTCCTTGAATATATCATTTTAAGGCTTGATCACAAACATATTCCAAGTATCTTCACAGGCATGGATAATTTCAGAAATGGATAGTACTGCTGAAGTGCCTTGGATAGGGAAAGGCTCAAGTCTGTGCTTAGCCTGGCCACATTTAGCTAAAGCCATCTTAAACTCAGCCATTTTCTGTGGTTAAGACAAACGGTTTTTTCAGTGGGATTGTTCCTGCGAACCCTAAGTACACACATAAGTACTTGGAGAATCCAAGAGTGCAAGAGACAGATATAAAGGCTTCCACTGACTTTAGTGGCTTTAAAATGGCTTCAGTAGCTTTACATTGGGTCCATAGAGAGCTTCTACTTTTCAATATTTGTAGAAACAGGAGGATAACTTAGGCTTGGTGCATCAGTCAGTGCACAATGGTGAGTGTCTGGCAATCCTCTAAGTACTGGAGTTTGAAACTTAAGTATGAAAAATGCTGTCTGCTATGTTTCAGCTCTCTGTAAACACTAGGAATGAGGAGGTACAACACTGAAATCACTGGAGACTCAGGGCTTGATACTAAATAGAAGTTCATATTTCGCAACCTTGTAAATTGCTGTAGGGTCCCTGCTTCTTAACACCCTGCCTTGGTGTTCTCATGTCTCTATTCCATGGGTCTCTTTTCCACCTTTTTAGGTAATCACATTTTCTAAAGAGAACAGCAGTAAAAAATAGGTATCCAATGAAGGCATTAATCCTTTTTTTCCATGTCCTCATAGGAGGCCATGAGATTATAAACAAAAATGGGAAAAAAAAAAGAAGTTTGATTATTTCTTAATCAGGGGAAAAATAGCTGGAGTTTCCTTTTTTTGCTGTTGATGTTACCCTTTTCAGAAGTACACACATAGCAGGAGTTTTAAAGTTTCAGCTTTTAAAGTCTGTTGTCTCACATTCCAGTACTGATCCTTGCAGTATTGTCTCTTGGTTGGCTGCCCTTTCATTTCTCTTCAATTACAGCTCCCTCAAAAGCTGTATAGAAAAAGATGCAAAAGAATAACACAGGCCATTATTCTGGGCTTTCAGTGGTGATAGACTCCACTATAGCAGACATTCAAATAATGACTGAACTATCACTCTCCTCAGAAGCTGTTCTAACAAAACACCACCACCAAAATTCATGGGTTAGTTAATGTTTAATTGTGACAAGTTATGGGATGATCTGGAATCACTTTTTGTTCAAAACCAGAATTACCTCATGGTTCTGTTAGCTATATTAAATCTTCATTAGTCCAAAAACAAGACTGAAATCAGGCCATTCATAGACTGACATCTGCTGAGCTTGCAGATGAATAAAACTTTGTGCTTCTCCCCTACATTCAGTGGGTTGGCAAAGAAATAATTATTTTCTGTTTCTATTTTGTTCATACAAAGCCACCAAATCATGGTGCAAATACATGCAATAGTAAATCTCCCATTGTCTCTAACCGGAGCCATGCCTGGGCCCATCTATATGCAAGTTGTAAAGTCTGTCCTGAAAAAAGCTGCCTGGTAACCCTGTGAGTATGCCAGCAATCATAAATGTGGGCTATTTCATAGGGCATGCTGGAAAACTACTTGTGCTGGGGGAAAAGTTCCTGACAGCAGCAGCCGCTGTCCCCGGGGTGAGAAAGGAGGCACGTCCATTAGCGATTCCTTTGTCAGGAGGAGCAGCTTATCTTCATAATGCAGCCAAGGGAAGGCTGAGTTACTATCAGGAAAACAGGCCAGTAGCTACTCCTGTAAGCTGAGTGGAAGGAGAAGGAGAATGGGGAACAGGTTGGTGGGACTGTCCTCTGCTGAGGCGAGTTAGATAAAATCAAAATAGGGTCAGTGTCAAAATGAGGATATTTAATTAAGAGGCGGCAGCCATGGAGTGAGCAGGGACAGAAGATTACAGGAGGTGAAGGGATGGTGGGGAAAAGTAACAAAGACAAAAAGCTTAAGGGTTGTCTTCTAATTTTCTGGTTTCTTCTCCAGGAGGAAAGTTGCTTCTGGAAAAGAATCTCTGCGATACTTCAGCAGTTGTGCTGGTAGGAGGTGCAGGAGGAAAGTCTTGAGAGAGCTTCATTGATCCTCAGTGAGGAGGGGGTGACCCTGGGGAAAAGGACAGAGCTGCCAGAGGGGAGGAAAGGCTGTGTAAGGAGCACCTCTTACATTTCAGTGTAGGTGAATAATAGTAAATGTTCACATCAGGGACAAGCAGATGGGAAGCCCCTGTTCTCCAAAGGCAGGGAATGGCTTTTGCGAGCCCGTGTGCAGAGGCTGATGGGATGAGGTGTGTGAGGAAGAGCTCAGTGTGAAGGAAAAAGGGCTTTTGCTCTGGGTGCCCACAGGTTGAAACCCATCACAGAGTGTTTAAAATGCTTCTGCCAGGCTTTGTTCGCATCCTTCATTTTAAAACAATGAATATAGTTATTCCTAATTTATTGTAGGATGCTCAGAGCTGGCAGAGCACCAGCGTTTTCTTCTCTCCTTGGATTAACCCAGCGTCCTCTGCATTTCCCTGAGCTGCTGCCACCGGTGTTGTTTTTGAATCCTGCATCACCAGCTCAGTCCATCAATCACCACAATCAGTGCTGGCATTGAGACTCAAAATAACATGGAAAAAAATCCACTCTGTAACCCAGGGAAGGGCTGGGTGGCACTGTGAAATCAAGAGCAGACACATCCTGCCAGTGGCTATATCAGCTCCTCGATCCCTGTTCTCTGTTTGTGTATGTGTGTGCGCATGTGTTGTGGCTTTTCTCCTTCCTGCTACAAGTTTGACAATGCTTGGCCCAATGTGTCAGAAAAATCTACTGAAATAGCAAAATAGTTAATGAATCCTCTTTATGCTTCAAATCCAGTCCAGGCTAAGCAGGCTGGGGGAAGGATTTGTGATTAAATAATTAGTTTGATGTATTATTAATACATGTTTTATTAGCATGTAACTAAGTGTTGTTAACTGAATGAAATATGTTGTGTAACAGATCACACCTCCTTTACAACTGACACCCTACGATAGAGATCAGTGATTGTACAGGAGGGGAATGCAAGAATTCTTGTACACTTTTCCTTTTCAACCAGCAGATAAGCTCTGCCTCCTTCTGATTCCCCCCCAAATTTATTATCCTTGCAGCAATGTCATCTCAGTCTGTAAAAGTTCAGATACACTAACTTTCTCATTTTCTGGGAGCTGTGACTTTCTACAGCACTGTGGCTTCAGTGGCCAGAGATAGAGTGAATTTTGTCCAGGACTGCTGTGGGTAGGAATGTGGATATCTTTGTGACTGCAAACTTATTGATTGATATTCTAAATGCCATTTTAATGGGAAGATTCAACTGTGTCATTTTACACATGGCTAGATCTGGGTTTAAAGGCATTTGTTGTAGAGATAAATTCTTGGCTAGTGGCCAAGTACCCGATGTCTTCACTGCATGTGCGTTACCTACAGGTTGTTGTGCAGATGCTCCCGAGCAGGGCAGGAGGTGCAGTGGGTAGCACATGATCTGCTACATGAGACTAACTTGGGCTTCAGCACTTCTGTGGTTTAGTGACAATGTCCAGTACTTTGTTTCCCTCTGAAATGAGTTTTTAGCCAGAGCATGGAGTTCAGGTTATGTTTTCACCCAGCAGCTCAGTCTCCTGGAAATGAGGAGCAGAACTGTACATGGAGTAAAGCCCCTCGGTGTCCTTCAGCAGCACTTCCAGGCTGCGGGCTGCTGCAGGTGTGAACAGTGGGCAGTTGTGCTGCACCTTGGCAGGGAAAAGGCTGCCAGCTGAGCCCCCGCTTCAATAAAGTGTTGAAATGTTAGTTCAAGTACAGAGATGCCTGCGGGAGGGATTGCCTCTCTGCTGGAGGTGAAGCAGTGGCTTACGCACCCGCTGAGCCGCTGACGCCGTGAGAGGGCTGGGATTGCTGTTACTGTTGTGCCATTCCAGCACCTAGGCATGGCTTCCATTTCACCAGCGTGAACTGTCCTTTCAAACCAGGGCAAAAGTAGTCCTCATAAAGGGAAGTGGGCTTTTAGGGGTCATCTAAGTCCATCACAACTTTAAAAGCGTAATTTCTGATAAGTGCACATCTTGCATACTCTTGAAATCTTCCAAGGAGGGAGGCTCTGCAGCCTCCCCAGGTGATCTTTCGCAGTGCTTAACTAGCTGTATTGTTAGCAAGTGTTTCCTAATGTTTAACCTAAATTTCCTGTGCTCCTGTTTAACCCAATACTTCTTATTCTATCCGCGGGGGGTAAGGAAGATCACTTTCTCCTTCGCTCTTTAAGTGTGTATGTACATTACACATGTAGTCTTTCTCAGCCTTTTCCACAGACTATATAAGAACATTCCTTCCAGTTCTCCTTGCAGCTGGTGTTTCCTAGACCTCTCCCTACTCGAAGTGCTCTCAGGTAGATCTTTTCTGTTTGGTACCGTCTTTGAAGCTGAAATGTGTTGCCCCAAATGGGCTACCCTGCTCCAGCTGTCAAAAATCACATTGTATTCTAAGCAAACATCCTCAGATCGGCCTGTGCAGCCCTTCTCACTACTACTGTATGCAGAAAGTAAGTCACTGCGATCTAACATGCAAGACTGCAGTAGAAGTATTTTACAGAAGCAAATCCAGGACAGATGCCTGCAGAAACGTATTTAACAACACAGTTACAGCTTGACAGAGAATTTTGTAGGTGGAGGGAGACCATATTTTTCCTAACTCACTTACGAACATGAGGAGGCTGATCCTGGAAAGCTTTAATAAAGTAGAGATTTATCTACTGCTTCTCCTCTATTCCCACTAAAGGAAATTAAATTGGTTTAACAAATCTGTGTTTTTGACAAAGCTATACTAGCTGTTACTCATCTCCTTGTTATTTCCTGAGTGGTTACAAATAATGTGATTGTTTCCGTATTTTTCCGAAAACTGACCTTCACTCACTGCTCTTTGTTCCCCATTACAATCTTTTCCCTCCCTGTAAGGAAACACACACTATGTGCCATTTCTGTCTTCTGGATATTCACCCACATTCCCTAAGATCTCCAGAAAAACCACTAACAACCCTGAGATTGCTTCAGATAGTCCGGTAGGATACTTTCAGACAAATTGTATCTGACCCAGCTAATTTGAAAGATCTGATTTATCTAAGTACTATTTAATCTGTTCTTTCCCTGATTTCACTTGTGTTTCTCCCTCTTTGTCACTATTGCTGTTTCCTGTCTAACTTCATTTGACCTTTTTGGTAAAGATTGCAGCAAAAAATCTTAGCCCTCAGCCTCTTCAATATCACCTGTCGATAACTTTCCCCACCTTGTTCAATAGCCAACATGTTTTCCTCTCATTATGAAGTATGTTTGCATCATGTTTTCTTGTTATCCTTTCTGCATTAATGTGCTCCCTGTTCTCACTTGACCCTCCTGGTTTGGGCCGTGCGCTTTCTCTTTTCTTTCATCCTGGTCTTCAGTAATCTGACCTGGGTTCAACTTTCTATGCCCTCCTGGTGTTTGAGGTCAGAGAGGAGTTCATGATTTAGCTAAGGTGGTTTCTTACAACACTTCTAATGGTTTTGCTGCTTTGGGATAATTTGGACTCATGCTGCTAATAGAACTATTTTGAGGAACTGTCAGCTACTCTGAGTACATTCCTCATGAGATAATACTTACCAATTCCCTGAGTTTATATAAACTGTCTTTTTTCAAGTCTATTGCTTCTATTTCCTGTTCATTTTCCCTTCCAAGAGCAGTAAGTTTTCTCATTCCATGATAACTGTCACCAAATTGCCTTCTATTTGCTTATTTCTAAACCTGTTTCTCCTGACTCTTAAAATCAAGAGTAAAGAACCTTTCCTTCAGTTGCTTCTTCACCCTTTGTAGCAAGACATCGGCAGCATGGAGTTTATCCTGTGATACCCTGTGTCCCAGCAGGCATCTCCATTAGCCTCCTGCCACGTGCCTCCATCATCTTCAAGCCCAGTGGCCTGGATGTATGATTCATCTTGTTGCCCTCCAAAAGAAGTAGCTCTGTCCATCTGTTCTTTGTGGCTTTACTCTGTACACCCCACACCCCCCCATCGTGATAACACCTGTGTTCGTTCCCCCTGTTATTATTAGCTAGAGATTTTCAACTGGTTCATCTCTTCCCATGTTTTACACTGTGGAGTGAATATGCCTATGGACAGCATTTCATCCTTCTTCTCCTTGAACAAACTCCTCTAACTATATTAATATTCTAGTCATGTGAACTATCCCAACAAGTTTCTTGTGCCAATTAATTCATAATTTTGAGCACGTATTAAAACTTCCAAGTCCTCCTGTTTATTCCCTGTATTTCTTGCATAAGTTCTTGTGATTACTTTTTGTGATTACACCCAGAATCTATCAGGAATAACTCTGTGCAGTCAGCGGGTCGTGTTTTGCTGTCATTTACATGAATGTCAATCCAAATGATTCTACTGATTGGCATGAAGTTATTTCAGTCGTACTTATGTGAATGTAAAGGAAGAATTTGGCCCATTGAAATGAATTCTGTGTGAAATAGGTCTGGGCCAGGAGGATTAACAAGTTTCTCTAATTGCTAGATGTGTTATATTGTATGTAATCAATGTAGTGCCAATAAAATATGATTGCCACACCCAGAATATTTCATCACTGAGCTTTTTGGATCCTTTAATTGTCCTTCACTTGTTACTGTGCTCACGTTAATGAGGTGCAGGGGTTTTACATAATTTAAAAAATAAATTAAAATAATTAAAAAAGAGAAATCTGAAGTGTGCATGCAAGCAGACTGTACCATGTAGTTTGTGCAACAGCAAAGCAGCAGAATGAGGTAGAAAAAGTCAGCTTTTGAGGTTTTATTACTTTTTGCTTTGTGATGACTGGCTTCAAGCCCACACATTTCTTGAATACACAATAGGGAGTTGGGCAAGACTGCAGAAATAAATTTTATTAACACACAATCACTGCAGCACCAGACAGAATAATCTCCTTTAGTCTCCTCTAGCTGGCAGAGTCCTCTTTGTACCAGGTCAAGTCAATTAGCAGTATAATGTACGACAGGTTTTATTTAAAAAGGGTTTAATTAAAGTTTTGTTACAAAGCTCATACAAACTAACAATCTGTCTTTTAGGGATATGTATTATCTAGAAATTGATTTTAACTTAAACACTAATTTATAGACTGTCCCCTTTAATAAGTATAATTCCTTGGAAGATATTAAGGTCCTCCTGCCCCAAATAAATTCAAGTCCTGATTCAGCAAAACACATAATTACTAAGGACTTCAATGAAGCCACTCATGCACTAAAAGCTGAAGGTGTGCTACAGCAGTTTGCTGAATCCAGGCCTTGCTGTATAACCCTGCCCTGGTTACACACGTGAGCCAGCTCATCCACGTCTTTACTCAGAAACATACTTGAAAGAATTCATGGTATCTTTAAAATATCTCATACAGGCCATTAAGGATGGAAACGTTTTCCTCTGCTAGATATAGATGGCTTTCAGTAGTCCTGGTATCTTCTCATTTCTTACATCTAAGTACAGTGATTTACCTGTGCTAGCTTTGTAAAAGAAAAAAAATCACCCTACTAATCAGTGGGGTTTTTTTCCTTTTTCTTTTTTCTCTTCCCAAGAAAGTAAAGGCTGGTTCCCTCAGCTGCTGTAACTTAAATGGAGCTGTCAGTTTATGCCAATAGAGGATGGTACCTCAAAAATTTAAGTAGACTTTTTTAATGAAAACTAGCAGTGTTACTCTAGTGATTGTTAACTATAAACTTTCACCTGATTGTAATCTCTATAGAATAATAATACTCTCAAAGACTGAAGAGTATCTCACATTTTATAATAACTTAAAATCATTGTATATGACCTATTTTGTTATTCACAAGCTATATAATTTAGAATAAGAAACGGGTGACTATAAAGGATTTCTCTGTAGGAAAGATCCCAGGTGTTTTTCTGGCACTCTCCTGGGCACTGTGGTTAACTTACATCAAAACCTCTGGATCATTACTTTTCCCAGTGACCAGGAGGCAGACAAACTGGGCTCTGTAGTCCTCCTCGGAGACACCCCAGAACTTGATGCGTGTTTATAGCATGTGCTGGAGCCAGGAATGCTGGACCCTGCTGGGGCAGCCCCAGTGGGGGGGTCAGACACTTTCCCCATGCTGGGAGCAGTGCTGGGACAGACCCAGCACCCGTTTTGGCAGCTTACAGCCAGGAATCCACAACAATGGCCAGAAGACAACAAGAAGCCTTAGAAGGCATCTGTCTTCTCTTCACAGCATATTTGGGAAAGTTGTGCCTTTTTGTTGTAGTGTTTATTACCAAAGCAAAGGCCCCTCATTTTTTATTTTTACTTTCTAAATCTTTGAGACACATGGAACAGCAGGCCAGAATTTGCTTTGATTAATCTCCAATCTGGTTCTACTGTGCTCTTCCCCGTGGTGTAAATCTAGACTGCAGCTGGTAGGGGGTTGTATGCTTAAAAAAAAAAAAAAAGCTTCAGCACCAAAACATGCAAAGTAGCACGCTTGTGTTGCTTACTTCTCAGTCTGAATAGCCTGAAAACCAAAATATAATTCAAATACTTCTTTTCCTGCTGCCTTCTGCCCAAGCCCACCAGAGTTAGGCCAGGGAAAGCAGGTGTGTATTTGAAATGTGTGACAAGAGAATAAAATGGGGGGGGGGCGGGGACAAGAAGTGAATTCAGAAAACCTGTAGAAAAGAATAAAGAAAAACTTGAGTAGAGTAATAAAATCTGTGGGACAAGTCCTGCACAGTGACAGATCCCTTGATTTCAGGGAGGCTGCCGACACTGAGCTGCTTGGGCGATTTTCCCGAGATGGCCCTACTTGTTTGAGCAGGGCTGTTGGGTGGGGATGCCTGGCCTGAATATACATCACAGGCTGCCTGCTAGCTAGAAGAACAGGCTTGTTCGTTTAAAATTGAATCAGGTTTTGAGCTTAAGTTTGCAACAGGGAAACATAAGAAATGAAGTAGTTTGCAGAGAAATCTTAACCAATCTTATAGATTCTTAAACAAAACTCTCCAAGACTTGTCCAGGATTACTGCCCAGTCGTCTTGCAAGTTAACTGCATGATGGTCAAAGACCTGGAAGAGCCCTGGTACCCAATAGGGTGTGGGGTTCCTCAGGAATGACCACCAGGCCTGGGTGTGCACAGGGCACAGCCAGTGCTCCACCAGGCATGGCCAGTGCTCCTCATGGAGGCTGCCAGGCTGAGGGACGACTGGCCCCTGCAGTTATACAGAAATATTTTCACTGCTTGGATTTCTTGTTGGCCAGTTAAGAGGTGTGGGGTATCTTTACCTGCCTTTTTACAAGTCTCTGTGCGACCACGTTGTCCACAGTACCTGGGGAGAGATGTATTTAAGGACTCAAGTACTGCTTTCCTGGCTCTGCATACACAGACACCCAGGAGCGTGCTAGGGGTGGTGGAATGGCTGTGTTTGAACGTGTGCAAACCCTCACAGCTGGGAGCACTAAGGAGAGGTGGAGGCTGACAGCATGTGGCAGGGAGAGAGGCAGGGTGTTGGGGTGAGCTGCTGGGAACGGTCGGATGTTGGAAGGTGCACCAGCCAGTGCAGGTGACTGCGCTTTCCGGTGCACCAACTTCTGATGTCCTGCAGTCTTCCAAACATCTGCAGGTTCAAAGCTAGGCATGTTTTCAGAAGTGCAGTTGAGTTTGGGGCCAAATGGATCAGCATTTTAAGAGTTCCAGCCCAGAACTGTAAAGCAAAATAAACCCAGGCCTCCGTTTGCCAAAGCCTAATGCATTAGCCCTCTCTTTCACACACCCTTTCCTTCCCTCCCCTCCAGAAACAGTCTCACCCAATTTTACTGTACTGTAATGGAAAATAGGAACCAGAATGCACTGGGATTTTTACTAAATTTTTTAGTGTCCAAATAGGTCCCACAGAGCTCTCACCAGGTGATTTTGGTTCTCTCTGTAAAAATACCCATCTGGGACAAAATACAAACAGCATTAATCCTAAAAGACAAAATACAACAGCAGAAAGAGTTGCAAAGTAAATTAAAATATCTGCAAATGAATTTAGCCAGCGTCCACCGTCCTTTTAACATTCAGAGTGATCTTCCTCTGGAAAAAAAATAAATTAAGGTCAACACACAAACTTCCTCTGCTTCCTGGAATTCTTACATATTTTCACTATGATAACATGATTTGTGTGTGTGTAAATGCAAGGGGAGAGGCGGCCGAAAGCTGGCGGAGAGCCCCCTCCCCCTCGGTCCTGGGAGAATGCCTGAAGCATGAGCTCAGCTGTTCGGCTCCGCGCATGGTGTCATACACTTCCACAAGCAAATTCACAGTGACATTAAGAAAAGAAGATCTGGGGCCCTAGTCTCTAAAGTGTTCACAGTGTCCACAAGACAGCTCCTACATAAAGGGCTGTTTATTTGTTGAATTAGCAAATTGTTACCCGTGGAGGGGGTTGAAAATATCTGAGCAGTCCTGGGGTTTTCTTTGGTAATGTCACAAAAATGTGTTTTCTTCTATGTTAGTTTGCTCTGAAAGAAACCCAGGTCTTTGCATTTCTGCTTCTTCCACCCCACGCCCCTATATATAAATACTCTTTAAAAAAAAAGGTAGCTCACAATTAGCCATTAATTAAGTCTTTTTACTGGTTTAAAATAAATAATTGCTGAAAGTTTAGGACAAGGATCTAAGCACAAAGCACATCTGTACACCATGGTGTGCTTCTGAGAAACAGAATTTAAATGATTTGCATATGGCCACCTAAATATTTAATGGGTTTGCAGTTTAGGAAGGCAGGCTTAAAACTCTGCTGTGCAGCCTATCATCTCCTCTGGCTCTGCTGGCTATGTTGGGTCAAACGTGTTGTTATTTTTAGGGCCTGATCCTGGAATTTCAGGAGCTGTCGGAGCACTTGGCACCATTTTAAATGGAGGCTCCTCTCCAGGGTTGTGTCTGCGCACAGCTGAGCCTAGGACACGTTCAAGTTTCTAAAACGGCTGGGGTGTTCGAGAATCTTTGAGCCAAAACCTGGCAGTGTTGTTCCCTTCACAAAGAAGTTTCACATTAGCATGGTATCAGTTCTCAAGCTGCCTTACAGCCCCCTCTTTCTTCCCCTGCCCCACCCCCCCCACCATGGCCCGCTACGTACACGCTCCCAAACCCAGCTGAGCATTTCGCGGGTGTGCAGGGCTGAATGCACATTCACAGGAAACAAAACCGTGAGATACTTTCAAAAATGCAGACACACACAACGCTTCTAGACAGCTACAGGCAGGTGCAGTGTTTACGCTTCAGCTGACTGTCCGGTGTTACAGCGGGACCGAGGCATTCCAGTGGGACTGCGCTCCAAGGCCACAGTAAAATATTAACTGAATGGAAAAGTTAAAGAAAAAGAAGCAGCTCTTCCCAGTGGAATTGTAGCATTCTCTCCTCTTCACATTCTTTTGAGCTCATTCATTCCTTTGAGCTGCAGTAACAAGTCAGCTCTTTGTATATGGTGAGACTTGTAATGGAGAAGAGAGAGAAATTCCCTCAGAAGCAGAATCCTGTCTTGCACTTTTTGCAGGGATCGCGATGCTTCTCCTCCAGCCACAGATAGGCTTCCTCTCAATTCCACTTCCAGGCAGCCTGACTCTCTGGCACTGATACCTGGTCCCTGCGCTTTAGAGATCAAGTCTTCCATCACAAACATGCATCCAAATAACCAGCATTTTTGGAGGACTCATTCCAAGTACTCCATCAGGTAAACACTGGGGCTGGGGAGGCCAATAGCCCTAGGGATTCTTAATCTCATGCAGAGTCAGGTTTTACTGGCCGAATCCTGGCAATCCAAAATTCCTATTGACCCCAATGGGAGTTGCAGGTGCTTGAAAACCTCTCAGATTTATGGATCGCTTCATTCATCATTCCACTGTGGCCTTGTCTGGACAGGAAGACAGTAACCTTTAAAGAGCAACACTTCACAACCATTAAGGAACTAATATTTTATGCATTTGTATCACAGTTGGCTCCAAAGCCAACCTTGGCAAGTGTCTGGAGGTTTCTCCTGAGAGTCATTTTGTCTGTTAATACTGCTGCTCTGTTTAAGGTGTTTAAGGGTTGTTTCTCTGATCCTTCTTCATTAGAGGTAATTGAATAGTTTAGAAGCCCGATCATTGTTTGGCTGAGTCTTCCAGTCAACAACCTACTGATTGAATAATCGCTCACAAGACACAGAGGCACAGAAAGATAAGTTTTATCACAATTTTCTAGCTCTCAGAACATCTTTGAAGTGCTTGGCAGGCCACTAATTACATTTTTCTAAACAGCTGTGGATTCCAATCTTGCCAAAATGTAGCAAGATTGCCATAGTTTGTGATTTCAATTTTCCTACAACTTCACTGGTGACTTCGGCAAGAGCATTCATGGCACAAGCTCCTCGCTTGGGGGAAAAAAATTCCCACCAGTTGCTTTGCAAGGAGGTTCTGTGCAACCCCAGGTGCCAGCCCCTTCCTGCAGGCTTCCAAGCAGCTCTGCGTTCTTTCTGTGCTAAGAGATTTCATTTCAACCACCCCCAGCGAGACAGAGTCTACCTTCTGCCTGAGGCAGAGCTGCAGCTCAGCCATGCCAATTATAAAAGATGCCTCCCAAACGTGTATTCCTGGTTTCCAGAGTGACTCCAAAGTGCTACCACACCTATCTTTATAGTGGCTTAAAGTTACCAAGAGGCAGTGTGGTCACAGGGAGTCACATACCGTGGTGATGAGCATAGTATGAATTGCTAACTAGACAGCCTGGAACACTTGGATTCTCCTCCCAGAACCCCTAACTGACAAAGGCANTCGAGCACATTACAGCTGCCAGGGTGTTTCTTTCTTTTTCCCTTTTCCAATCTCTTTTTTATTTTTTTTTTTTTTTGTGGGTGAGTTGCTGTTTGCCATTGCTGGGACATACCATGCCTTGCTTCCCTCATAGGCACTACACCCAAGGTTGCATTTGCCTCCTCCCCCACCTCTTCAGGCTGCTCTGTATCAGGTGAGCCCCAAATGGGGAAACTTCTCCATTTCATTGCCATAGCTTTCAATCCTGCTGTCTTGAAAACACTTTCCCATAGCCCCTATGGAAACTGGGATACATGTTCATACCAGCACCTTTCCAAAAACCTTCCAAATAGTGTGAATCCTGGGGAATTATGAATGTGTGATTGCTTTCATCCTCAGACTGCTGACTTCCCAAAAGCCTCAGAATCATTGCACCAGAAATTGTATCGAGATCTGTGGCTAAGTGTCCAGAGGGCAATGCAGCCAGAGCAGAGTGGCATGACTGCTGCATACAGGGGAATGAGGACAATAATTCAGCAGCAGGCTCGTTCTAGGGTCACCTGTGCTATAGATATTTCAAGTCCATCCAATTAAACAATGTTAATTAGTGGTGGTACTTTTTTCTAGACCAGTCATAGCTGGTTTTCCCTGTCTAATCATGGACGATGCCACCACCTTTAAAAGCGATTTCTAAGGACTGATTAAGGAATATTTGTTCAACTTAGAGAAGAATGAAGTCCTACATATATGTTAATACATCCCCACTAACACAGAATGGCTTTCTGTTGTTCTCCTCTGTCTGGAACATCAACAATTTATATAGTCTCCTGCTGCATCTAATTAGTGGATCTGATTCTTAAATTGAAACAGTAGAGGCTTGTGATTTTTACATCCCACATTTCTAGGCTCTATCACGGGAAAAAAGCTTCATCGAAGTCTCAAGAGATGCAGTATTATGATATTTAAAAGCCAGTCAGATACAGCCAGAAAATAAAGGCATGCTCTGAAGCAGTTGCTTGGCTGTCTTGGTTCATATTCACAACACAGAGTGAAGGTAAACTGCTTTCAACATGGATATGTGGGAAGAACTTGGCCTTGCACAACTCCTTCCTTGGTACTAGCCAAGATAAAAATACATCAGGATTACCAGCATCTAGGAAACCAGCATATGGTGCTACCACAGAATGTAATACTAATATATTTTAGAAAACCATTATTTTTCTCTTTTTGAGCAGCTTCTCATTAATCTAGATGCCATTCATTCTCTGCCTGCATTTTTCCCACATTTTTCCCCATGAAAAGACAGGATATGCTTGAATTAATTTAATTGCCAAATGTTTTGTCCAAATAGCTGTGGCAGAAATAACTTTTCCTAGCCAGGTTAAATAGCCCCTTCAGTGCAGCAGTTAACACTTGTTGCTGTCAGCCCTTCTGCATTGATTTGGGATCATACTGCTCTTAGTGCTGAAGTGGCTTGGGAAGTTGCAGTGCTTCCTTTTCTCTCTCCTTTCTTTTTCCTGCAAGAGCAAGAGGGTCTCCCTATAACCTGGGAATAAGTTGTTTTCAAATACTTTAGGAAGAGCCAGACTGCTCAAAAAGAATTCAGGGGTTTATTTCCAAGCCAGCTGAAACTTGTCCCTGAATGAGCAGGCCTGTGATCCTTCCCTGTGGTGATCACTGTGCTCATGTGGGGCTGCACTGTCTACACGAGGCAGGCATCAGCCAGGGGGGACTGGAAGCTGCTTCCCACCTTTTCCATCGTCCCATGGCAAAATGCAGCTTCCCACAATTTAACGTGTAAAATGCAGGTGATGCTGCTCCAAAAAGCAACAGGTACAATGGGAAGGCAGAGCAGGGTGATCACCATCACCTCTCTGGGAGGGAAATGCTTTGCCTGTCCCAGCTGCACCAGCCACAGCAGCAGGAAGGGAGGGAAGCTGATTCATGTGCCTCTTGCAATCTTTACCTGCAAAGGTTAGACTGGCTGGTCCTGCGAGGGCTGTGCCCTGTTCTGCTGTTCCCAAAGTTAATCTATTCTGTGCTGTACATAAACAAGTGAGGGTGAAGTCAGAAGTCAAAAGAAAATGCAATCCTGTTGATTCTGTCATTTCTGCCACCGCTGTCAGCCCTGAAGATTTTGTATTTTTGTAAGCAGAGAAGTCATTATGACAGGCAGACGACTTGAGAAAAGTGATGGTAAAACAGTTTCTTTTTTGGAGAAAAATATAAAACCAAACCCATTCTCAGACCACTGAGATGGATGTGGACCAAAGGGAGCATGCAGCACAATTGTCAGCATCTTTCTCCAAATCCCACAAATGCCATTGAACTTTCATAAGCAGCTAATGACTGAACCATGAAGGTCCAAAACTTCACAGACTCTTTTGTTGGTCTGTAAAGTCCCCTGTCAGTGGGGAGGCAGCCTGGTGCTGTCCACAGGACCATGTGCCATGTCCTGGCAGCAGCAGCTGCAGCAGTAGGTCAGAGACAGATCTGTCTCCACCCAGAAGTATCTCCCTTGGGAAGGGAAGGCAGCAGAGTTGGTAGCTGGGATTAGAGGTGTAAGCACAGCAGAAGGACCAAGAGAAAGTCTTTAGGAGTAATAGGGCCAAAATGAAAAAAATACTGTGGAGGAATGTGTTGGGTAACAAGGAGCAGAAGATGGGCAGGAGAACAGTGGGATCAGGGAGGGCGGACAGTCTGAGAGGACACACATACTTGAGCTCCCAAGGGCTCACAGTGGTATTCTCCTTTCATTCTGCCCTTACAAGTGCTGGCCCTATTTTACAGAGTTACTATACCCATCATCCTTTTGCACTTGCATGTTCTGTAACTGGCTGGTAACAGATCTGTACCTAAAAGTAGTTAAATTCAAGCTGTTTCTTGATTTATATGAGAAGTCTGAGGCTACCTATCTCGTACTTTTCTTTGGGTGATGGGGAGGGAGGGTAGTGCAATTTCTCAGAGTTGTGCCGCCCTATTAATTTTAATAACCAAATGTATAAGTCTGGATGGATGCCATGCTTTTGTTGATATTATATTAGATGTAGAAATGCATCTTAATAGTTGTTATTTGTTCCTGTACTGAAGGGAAGTAAAGCTTTATTTTTTGGCTCAAGAAATCTGACACTAGTTGAAACAGCACACATTTTTACAGAAGGCTGCAGCCGCTAGCAAGCGGATGCATATTTATATGACAGGATATGCTCAGTAGCCCTGGGAAACCAAGATTTGAAATCAATAATTTCTAGTAAGTCACAAACTGACGTTGGCAACATCCTAGTCTGGCTGAATATCTGTATCATCACAGACAATGTTCTTTAATAAACAGAGCATACCATGTTTCATGCATTGGTTTTGCATTTTCTTGACAACTGCATAAAAGTATAATTTCTAAGCATGATCCAAGGGATCGCTGACAAAGGGAAGAGGGTAACATTTGTCTCTGTGGGCTTTTTGGTTTTAAATCTCAGGGCCAACTCTGCCATCAGGTAGTTTATGAATATTCATGTAAATTGTTTTGAGTTGAAGAATATGTAACTTTGCCATGTATCTGGCATGGAAAGAAAGGTTTGACAGTCACGAAATAGAGAATGCTTTAAAAAATAGTGTCAGCTCTAGCAAAGAGAGGACAGCTTTAGGAATGAAAGGAAAAATTAAAGGGAGAAAGGTGTGTTTCCTGAGGAAAGAAAAATTATGTGATCCCCTCTTAAAAACAATGAGGATAAACCCATTTTCTCACACTTAGATATTTAAGTCTGGAATATCTTATATCAGGTATTGGTCAGATTCTGCCTTTTTGTTGACTTCTAGAGGAGCTGAGGCAAGTCCGTATGTCCCTGATCATTGCTTGTGTGTATGAACTGTGTGTGCTCCAGCAGTGAGAAACAGCAAGGTTAGAATTATCACCAAACCTTGTTTATGTTGTTATATTTTCTGAGTGGTGTCTTATTGCGGTCAGGTACAGGAGTCAAATAAGTGCGTCCTATTGCCCAGGCCTGTTGGTAACTTGGAAATTTGGCAAGTGGTGCCTGTCACTGTTTGCTCCTTGATCCAATACCCCATCCTTGGGCTGTGGAAGCTGGTTTTTTGCCCATCTGGCTGCTGGAGCTCTGTAGCAACTGACAAATGTGAGAACACTGCCGAGAAAAAGCAGCTCCTGGGTAGAGGCAGGCATCACTCACACGGGCTCGTTCAGACAATGCCTGTGGGCTCACAGGTACCTTTTGGTTCAGAGTGTGATGGTTTTTATTCTTAGATGTAGCTGAGGCTGCAGGTGAAAGGCTCAGCCCTGCCATCCCACACACCTGCAGCCCAGCACACAGACTGTGCTTGCTGGGCAAAGCCAGCAGCCGGCACGCCACAAATCAAGGGGGAAAATGTTTTATGTACAAGTCAGAACTGGGGAAATGTCATTAATTAGCAAACATTTCAATGTATTCTTGCTAACAATAGAGCTTATTAGATGTGATATTATGTTCTCTTGTATCATCTTCTGTGCTTTTAATGGAAAATCTTATTAGCTGCAAGATGGTCAGAATTGAAATGTCTGTAAGTCTTCTACAGAAACAGTCCATAGAGTCACAGAATGGTTTGGGTTGTAAAGGACCTTTAAAGGTCATCTGGTTGAACCCTCCTGCAATTGCAGGGACATGTTCAGCTACATCAGGTTGCTCAGAGCCCTGTCCAACCTGACCGTGAAAGTTTCCAGGGATGGAGCATCCACCATCTCTCTGGGCAACCTTTCATTGTTTCACCACCCTCATAGTAAAAAAACTTCTTACAAACATCTAATCTAAACTGACCCTCTTTTAGTTTAAAACCATCACCCTTTGGCCTATTGCAACAGCCCCCGCTGAAAAGTTTGTTCCCATCTTTCTTCTAGGCCCCCTTTATGTACTGGAAGGTGCTATAAGGTCACCCTGGAGTCTTCTCTTCTCCAGGCTGAACATGGTCATAATTCAGCCTCTTTATAGATTTTGGCCTTGACAAAGGGGCAGCAGGTATTTGATGATCTTGTAGCATTGCCTCCTGGCCTCAGTCATGGTGGGGATCTGCATTCAGAGCACTTTGCAGATTTCTATATGGCCTGATTGCAAGGAGAGACAGTGAGAGGTAAAATATCACACAGATAAATCTTGCAGGCCAGATTTGACTCAAGTGGAATGCCTGGATGAGACCCACTGACTTACATTTATATGAAAAGGTTTTTCAGTTTGGGATGTCAGCAGAGCTGTGATTTTGCCTCACGCAAGCAAGTCTTGATCATCTGTGTGTTGGCCCCACCACTCAGGTGATCCCTTCCACTTCTGAGAGACTTGTACCTAATGTTAAGCATGTGCTTAAGTGTATCTCTGAGCTATGCAAATAACTGATTTCTGAGTTTAAAATTTAAGTTCAAAGGAGATCAATTTGGAACAAGTGTTTGGCAACCAAGCAGACATTAACAACTTGATTTTAACCTATACTTTTGTAGCAGATCCACACTTTATGCTAAGTACCTTTCTGTGAAAATATGAAGAAATTACTCATAGAGTTGTCATCTCTTAATTCCTAAGCAGAGAGATTAGATTGGTGTCTGTTTTTCTGTACAAAAGACAAAGTTTTAATTCACTTTAATTTATATCATTTTCTAAACTAGTTCACGTACCCACTGAAATGATAGCATGGCAGTCCATCCTTTGATGATTTTACTTATACATTCTTCCATGGAAATTCATGTAAATAATGATTTATGGAAGGGAAAGTTGATCAGCTATGTTCTTTCTTCTTTTGTGTCAAATGAAGGTCATGCTGAAATCCTTTAGTTAACTGCTCACAAACACTTTTTCCTTGAAGCTTCTTATTTTCCTAAAAGTAGCATTTCTTAAAAAAAATTAGAATTTATTAGAATTATCAATTATAGAAGTTTTTCTATATGACTTATAAAATTACTTAATGTAGCAAGTATTATTGAGGAAATTAAAATTGTTTATTGATGCAATTTATCTATTTTCAGGTATTTCCCATATACTTCTAGTAGGAAAAAATCATGTAGTGATAGAAAAGAGATAAACTGAAAGAAGGTATACTTAGATTAGATATTACAAAGAAATTCTTTCATGTGAGGGTGGTGAGGCCCTGGCACAGGTTGCCCAGAGAAGCTGTGGCTGCTCCATCCCTGGAAGTGTCCAAGGCCAGGTTGGATGGGGCTTGGAGCAACCTGGTTTAGTGGAAGGTGTCCCTACCCATGGCAAGGGGGTTGGAAGTAGATGGTCTTTAAGGTCCCTTCACATTCCACCATAGAATGGCTTGAATCTGTGAAAAGGAACATGCAATTTCATGTTCAGAAATGATGTGAGATGCTGCTTTACTCAACACATGATGTTACTGATGCTGACAGTAGCATGGGTTTCAGAAATGAATTGATATTTTGCATGCATTAGTAATTTCATCCCCAATATATTATGGTGTCCTATGGGGAAGTACCGAAAGGACATGAGCCTTCCTGGTTCTGAACACCAGCCAGTTACAGATTGCCTTTGCTTTAAAAGAAACTTGCTAAGAAACTTGCACCACTACCTGCAATTTGTCCTGCAAGTGTTCAGTAAAGGTTTCTTTTCTATCTTCTGTTGCATCAGCTATTGCCTGTGGTCAGAGACAAGATACCAAATGAGCTGGATCGCTGATCTGATCTGGCATAAGAAATGCAATACTGACCAGTCAAACCCAAGGTCCATCTGGCCAAAGCCATTGATTTCACCTGATTTCAGGTTGCAGACGTGTAAGAAGAAAGCACCACGTGCTTTCCATTCATCTGGTTCTGAGTCACTGACACATTTGTGAATCCTTCAGTGGTGAATCCTTGTGCTGCTCAGTTGCTGCTTCCCTTTAGTGTACGAGGTGTGCTGTGGAGCATCCCTTGTCTGCTCGGACTTCTGCTGTCCTTTCTGATGTCAGGAAGACCCAGAGGCCAGCTGGGAGTCAGGCACGGTTCTCCTGGGAGAACGGAGTCCCACCATTATGTTTGCCTGGATGCTCGGTTTTAGCATGTTTAGTTCACACCAACCTGGAAGATGCAAGTCTTTTTTTCTAGCCCTTGGCCGTCTTATACTGGCAGTGCCTCTTGCTCAAACAACTCATCAAAGCCGTGTCTGAGTGAGTGATCTTTTCCCTTGGTGAACTTAACATTGGGCAGTTATTTAGGACATTGCAGCTTTCCAGTTAACACTTCTCTTGAGGTAAAAAAATAATGCTTTTTCAGAACAGTGGAATAAAGGTCTTGTTTGGGATTTTTTGGTTTGTTATGTTTTTTGGGGTGGGGGTTTTTTGTCTTGTTTTGGTGTTTGGTTTTTGTTTCTGTTTTTTTTTCAGAAAAGAATTTAAAGCACGCTTTTCATCAGTTTGTTATTTTTCAGATACAGTTATAACTTCTCAGCTCTCAGACTCTGGCTTTTGAATAAGACATCTCCACTTGGAAAGAAACACTAGTTTTATAAAGGAATGAAGCAAACTCTACTTTCTATGGATATTAAAGATGCTAAATGAAATGTGGCAAACTACTGTAAAAGTTGTAAAGATTGTGATTAACCACAGCCAGTCAGGCCCAGGTTTGATGGCCAGCATCAGGGGAAGCATTTGAGAAACTAGGATACATTCTGTCAAGCCTCATGGCCATAACAACAGCCTTGATGCCCTTAGAATTGCCTCTCTCTTCTGCAAAACCCTACAGGTCACTTTTTCAAAATAAGACAGAAGCACAGCAATAAGATAGTCTGCAATTCGCTTCGGGTAGGCCTAACCTGGGAAGATAAAATACTGCCCGTAAGAGCCAGTGAAAGTTTTGTTATTGATTCCAGAGCGGCCAGGGATTCCCCCAGGTCAGCTAGAATAAATATCCCTAAAGAAAGGGGTCATAATTTAATCACCAAAGACCAAAATTGCAGCCCAGGAATCCCCTGCTTAGCCATTACCCATCACTGAAAATGAGTGATCTCTGTGAGGGATTTGTAAATGCTCACGCTGCCTGGAATTAGGCTTCTGTCTACCCAAACCTGTCCTTGTGGCACTGTGAGCATCCCAGCATGTACTGTACAGCTTTGCCCAATCAGCCCAGCCACCAGGCCTGGCAGGATGGGGACATGGGCACTGGGCTCCTGGAGTGAAATCCAGACCCCCAGACCCTGCACAGCTCCAGCCAGCAGGTTCAGAAAAGAAAATGTTGCCACCAGTCTGCTGTGGAGTAACTGATAAAAGCGCTTCTCTTGATTTGACTTCCCTCTGAGAGCACATCCCATCTTAGAGAGGAGAACCAAAACCACTACCTGGCAAGCAGATCCTCCTGGCGACTAAAGGCAGCAGCATTATTTCTGCTGTATGAGCAGGCACGGACAGGACTCCTGTACACCCTACTCACGTCGTCTTCCTTTTGGGGAAGGCCTTTGGTCTAGTTTTATGAAGTGATCAAAGCAAATGACAGTTCTTAAGAAATACTGTCATCTGTCAGGAACTTCAGGTGTCTGGCAAGAATCATAAATGACAAAACTTCTGGACCATGACTGGTGTGCACTGTAGGTGCTGCATAGAAAAATTGACATGGACCCACTGTTCATCATCTGCTCACGGCGTTGTCAGTAGGTCCAGCTACAGACTATGGGAATCCCTGTGTGTCCCACGTTTCATACATGTGTGTTTTAGTCTAAAACGCTCCAGGAAGAAAGATGGGAGCCCTTACAGAAACATGTATCTTCAGGGGAGTATTTCCGACATTGTCTGCCCAGTGTGCAGTGGCACCTCCTTGCAGGTGGATCTTAATTCCATGATGAACTGAGCCTGCTCAGTATTTTGGCTTTTTTAGATTGCATGCTGATGCCCTAATGCTGTGTTTTGAGCCTCAGCACCTCAGGCAGAGCTGTAGATTTGATCTGGACAGCCCAGTAAACCCGAACATCAATTGTCAATACAACCCCCTCCTTAGACACTGAAACCTTTTAAGATCTGGCCCTCAAAGGCTGTAGAATTCAGGGTGTTTACAGCCACACAAGTTTATTATTTTTTGTGCTTCTTTTTTTCAATTGACAAAATACGTCAAAGTAATTTTAAATAACGTAGAAGGCAAAAACAGTGGAAAAGCTTCCAAGCAATGTAAAGTGAAGTACCACAAATACTGCTCAGGGAAGCGGGCCCATTGTTACAGCAGCCACAGGCAAGCCAGAGGCTTCAGCAAAGCTGAAAACCAGTCCTTCTCTGTTGATGAACTGATATTGCCCATATTTATTAACTCAGGGTACAAAGATGGGTTTGGTGGTCTGTAAGTTTACTGCAAGTTGAAGATGATGGCTGTCCAGAAAAATTTCAGGAAAGTGAGGCCAGAGTATAGCTCTACTTTTATGTATTTGGCTACAGTAAAGGGGTTGTATTCAAATAACTTTCTTTGTAATTTTATCAAGATAATTTACTAATATTACTATTTCAGGAATGATTTAAGAAATGAGGCATTTTATTACAAATGCTACTAAGTCGTCCACATCTCATCCATTGAGTCGGTGTACTGGGACAGGGTTTCTAGCATCTCTGATCCATCAGGACAGGAGTGACAATTGTACTGATTTAGCAAGGCAATAAAATGAAATTATACCAGCAATTATTTGTAGACCCACGGTGCTCTTCTAGCTGCCTGCAGCTTGCTCTTCCTAGTTCTTTCTGTACAGTCCAAGAGGAGGTCTGAATAGGTTCTCACCTTTCAGTTGATGGTCTATCAAAATGAATATTCAGAGATTGCAGCTTGTAACGAGCACATTTTTAGTCATATGAGAAGTGTGTGGCTTTATGGGAGCTCCCTATTCGGAATTGTATCTGTCTTCAAAAATACATGCACATAGAACAAAAGGTGAAAATGAAACAACTCTACTGTTTCCTTCTTGGTAACCTGGGTTCACCTGTGTGAGATGAGTTTAACCCTTTTCTGAGTGTTAAAGAGTGCTGAATATCATATCATAGGGCATAAAGGACAGGAAACTACACTCTGTAAGAAGAACTCAAACCATTACATTTCATGCCTCGGGCTCTCTTTTCGGTGATTTGTGCACTTTGATTTGGAAGGGGGGAAAAAATCAATTAATTGCCAGTACCTTTCTGACCTACCCAACTTTGTGTTTAATGAACCTGAAGCTCTACAAGGAAGGCGCTAAACCTGCTAAACAGCTTTTTGTGTGTTAAAATTTGGACCATAGGCTGGATAATTTTCACCTTCATGCACAGAGAAAAAAAAAAAAATAAAATCCTTGGATCTGTGAGGTGTCCAGTTTCTGTAGAGAAGAAAGCGTTACTTCCCCTTTAAGCCTGGAGCCGTCCGTGTGTGTGTGAGTGTGCGGTCTGTGTGTGTGAGTGTGTGTGTGTGTCTCCTCCTCTTTGAGTGACACAGCACTTAGATATGCCTATCAGTAACTTAAACCCCACAAACTCCACCTTCTAAGTGAGGAAGCTGTGGGTTGATGGAAATGTAGTGAGCAGATCGAGACAGACAGTGAATCATTAGCAAACTGCAACGCCAGGATGAACTTGTCTGGAACCTAAAAGGAGAAAACAGGCTGCGAGTCCTCTGCGGCGTTGGGTTTGCTCAATACAGCCAAAGTGGATCTAAAAGCCGGTTGATCCCCAATCCAAGATGCTGCTGGTTTCCCAGCGGGTAGAAGCACCACGGATGGAGCCACATATTCCAGTAAGTAGCATCTGAAATCGATACGGGCTAGGGAAGTAGAAGCTGGTTTAAAAGGACTTAAACACCCTCGGAAGAGTTCGGCACGGCCGCAGCCAGGCTGGAAAGTTTGCAGAGGCGGTTCAAGAAGTGCCCACCTTGGGCTGGCTCTGCCCGCGGGTCCCATGTGCCGGGGCCGCCGGAGGGAAGGGGACAGAAACTTGAGGGGGAAATTTCGCCCTCCCTTGTGGCCAGAGCTCAGCTCGGACCACGGAGAGGAGGGAGGGAGAGGGAGTCCGTGGGCTTTAAAATGGTGGTGAAGAAGGTGATTTGCGGTGCGGTCCCGGGCACGGCGGCGGGGGACGCTCCGTGGGTTTCTGTGTCATTGCTCGGGTAGCGACGGGCTGGGCTGCGGGAAGAGGCGGTGGATGCTGCGGGAAGAGACGGTGGATGCTGCCGAGGGCGAGCNTGCCGAGGGCGAGCGGGAGCGGGGATCCGCCGGTATGCCCGGCGCCGCCAGCCCGCGGGTCCCCGTGTCAGTGCGGCCGGGCGGGCTCAGCCATCGGCAGGGGATTTCCAGCTAAACTTGGATCAGACAGCCAGGGGAGGATAAACCCGTCATCGCCCGGGGACTCCGCCGGGAGGGTGTCACGCGTGGAGGGGCTAGCGCCGGTCCCTGTAGTATCATTTTTTTTTTAATAACTCCTGGTATTTGTGCTGGCAGTCGCGTGCCTGGTTATTTTGGGAGCCTGAAGCGCACGTTCGATAGGCAGGATTGCGAACAAAAGGCTGAGGGCCGAGCCCCGGAGGAGCCGTGGGTTATTGCTGAGGGCAGCGCGGAGCCCGGCGCTCAGCCCCGCGCTGGCGGAGCTGCGGGCGCGTGTGTGCGGGAGCAGCCCCGAGTGCGGGAGATGGGGCTGGCGCGGCGCGTCCGCCGCTGACTCCCAGACCATCCGTGTGTTCGGAATAAAAACGCGTGAACAAAACGCGTGCTGACTCACGCTTTAAACTGTTTTGGTTTCTCATGCGGTGATTAAGATCGGGGTTCAGAGCGATCGCAGGGTAAACACGGCGCTCGCTGGCTCGGTCCCACGTTCCCCCCAACCAGGCAGGGGCTGCCCCTCTCCCCCGTCAATAGCCGGTCCCTCCTCCCGGTCCCTCCTCCGCCGCCTGTCCCGGCCTGTTGCTCGGCCCGGGACAGCGCCGGGGCTGGGGGCACCGCGGCTTTTGTTCGGCTTTGGCCGGAGGGGGTTGTCACCAGGGTGACTCGGAGGGATCCCGGGGAGAGCGGCCGTTTCTGGGAAGAAAACGGGCTTTGGTTTCCTTTCACACCGCCCGCTCTCCCCTCCCACCCT
>VZRE01002447.1:0-52234 GCA_013396775.1 Cephalopterus ornatus | reverse complement strand
GCAAAGGGGTGGCCGCTGCTCCCGGCGCTCCCCCTCTAGGCCGAGCTGATGGGGGAAATAAAGCTGCTGATGTGCGAGATGGACCATATGGTGCCTCGGGGAGGCAGGGAGTTGGGACGGCCTTGAACCTGCCGGTGCCGGCAGCTGGGTGCTGCCCCCCCCCGCCCCGGGCACCCCCGGCATCCCGGGGTCAGCGCGGCCCCCGCCGCCCCCAAACCGGGCTGCCCGGACCGTGTGGTACCCGTGTCTGGTAGTGGGGAGGAGCTCGATGCCGGGAGAACAGCGGGGGGAAAGGCACTGATAGTGCCCTGGGGAGGAGCCCCCGCCTCGGTGCGGGAAGCCCCCGCTCACTGGGGGCTCTGCGCTGCAGCCGCGCTCGCCGAGTGAAAGGCGGCGAGAGCAGTTTGAGTAACTTACACGCGAGCACCTAAAAAAGCAGCGCTCTAGTGCTGGCACTGCCCATTTTCAGTTCTCTCTCCCTGCCATATGTTTAAAGGGGAGGGGGAAAAAAGCACTTTGGGAAGGATGCTCTCAGCTGAAGGAGGAGGTGGGCTGGGGGACGAGGTACAAGGAAATTCCATGTTAGGAAAGCATTAGCAAGGGGTGACTTCTAATGTTTTCCTGCCACTGACGTTGACAGTGACACACATGTGTGGGTTGATATTGGAACGTCACAGAGTTTTTAAACTCAACCAGGAAATAGTCTGTTGCTCAGGGATAAAAAACAAATAATCTGTACTGTAAGGCAGGTAACATGCAGTTAACAGCCTTCGAGTGAGTGAAAAGCTGTTCAATGTTTAGAATTGAGCAGCTCAAATTTAACTTAGCTTTTTATTTTCAGACATTTTTTAAAATCCTATTTTTAATGCTTTTTAGCTAATACTTCAGAATCAGAAAAACATATATTGGCAGGGCGTCGCTTTTGGTCCCTTGTAACTAAGTAGTTCCAACCTGCAAAGTCTCTTGGGTTTTTTTAAAGCTAAGGTAGTTGTTAAAGGGTTTGAAGAGGGATTAGTAATTAAAGGAAGCAGTTACACTTTTAAAAATTCTTTTGCATGGTTTCCTGTTAACACAGGTAGGAGTATTTTATAAATACAGTGGGTCTGGTTTCGTTTTTTTACTGGTCCTGTTATAAATGTTATAGTGAGGTAGCATTCAGAGATTGAAGATGGGATTAGGGAGCTATTGTGCTAGATGCTTTCTGAGCATGCAGGAAGATTTGCTGGAAGAGTTCATGATCCCAGGTGTCGGGCTGACACTCTTGCCCTGATTTAAATGGTCACTAACCTGCCTGGATGTGACTGTAGGACAAGGTTTGACCTAAGAACGGGCTTCATGAGAGAGACAAAAGTTAGGGAGGCAGAAGGTAACACAAGGGCAAGGATAACAGTAAGTAAAATCCCTGAGTTGTCCTGTAGGTTAAGTACAGTGCAACTCACTGGTTCCCAGTCATTTAATCAATAAATGTTCTGTGTTACTTGCTACTCTGATGAAAGTTGCCTTAAAATAACTTTTATGAGTGCATAGCCATGGGAAAGTGAAGTAAATCTTGTAGGAGCTGTGACAAATGGATTTATCCAAACTGGGGGATTTGAGTAGTAGAAGGCTGAGCTCCTGAAACAGGGAATGAGGCAGGATTCCCAGGTTCTCATTGTTCCCTGGTGCTGGCTGTGTCAGCGTTTTTCAAGATTTAGGCGAAGGTGACTATAAGTTACGATTCATTAGTAATTGGTATGGTCTCCAAATAAAGATAGCTAAATCAGTTTAAATGGTGCTGGCACCTCTCCAAGGAACCCTCTTTATATCTGACACATTTGCCGCTCACTTCTTTGAGGAACAATTAATATTGTACATTGCTATTTCTTCCTCTGTGGGAAGAGCAGTTGTGTAACTCACTACGAAGGCTCTCTGCTTAATGTTCCAGTGTGACTTGCTGTGTTTGAAAAAAAAAAAACACAAAACCAACATTTTGAACTGAAGGAAGCAGAAGACACACCAAGGCTTTGCGTTGAACTATTTTATATCAATATTGATTTTTTACGGGGGTTTGTGTTATAAAGAGGGAGCTTTTATGCCCCTGAGCTCTTTGGCAATTATCTTCCTGCCATAAATGTTGATACGCACATAATGGATGTAACTAAAAAATCTCCTTATCCCAGCAGAAAAGGCTGACTGTTTGTTGGAGCAGAGAGAATGCTGAGAGTGTGAATAGACAAACCCATATGTCGCTGGTGAGAGAGATAAATGATGGACGAACAGGAGTTGGTTACTATGGATCAGCACAATAAACCAATTCCCATCATACACCTCTCTTAATAATATACCAGTCTCAATGCCATTGACGGGTAACCTAGGTAGCACCAGTCAACTGTAAGTTTTTCAACTGTTCTTTTATACATCTCAAAGAACAGTTGGGACATTTCTAATTTTTTCTGATGTTGAGTGCTAAAATTATGCAGAACTTCCTTCCTTGCCAGTTATTTTGAAGGGGAACTTTAAATCATTGCTGTAAAATGCTAAACATGCACAGTAGCACTGTGTACTTGTAGTAGCTTTGTGTTGTGCACCCATAAAAGGGGTGCCCTTGAAAAGGCAATCACTTAACAAATATGTGAAGAAACTGGTTGGGCATTTAGTAGTACCCTCATTAGTGTTGTTTCAGGATTGGACTGGATATTGGAGGATACCAGAATACTGTTTTAAGTGAAAGTAGAAAAAAGAATAGTGCTATTTAATTAAAAAACAACAACAACAACAAAACAAACAAAAACCCAAAAGCAACAACAACAAAAAACTCCAGCCCTGCAGAACAGGGAGTGATATCAATCACAATTTTAACTTTCTGCAACCCATTTCGGGGCTGCCAGCAGCTGAAGGGAAACTTTGCAAAGCAGTGTGCGCTTGTATCACAGTCTCCTTTCCTTATTCTGTATTACTACTTTTAGTTCTTTGCACAGATAATTGAAGTCTTTATCACTTAAAGGTTTCACTTTATGTTCTTGTCTTCTGATAGATCCCTTTCATTGCAGTTGCTATGGGCTTGCCTGTTAGCTCTGTTCACAATGGAAGTATATCTCAGGGTGACAGTGTAAGCAGGACTCATGGCTCTTAGGATGCGACTCCATGTTTTTTGAAGTCACCAGTTGCTCTACCAGAGAGCAGTGCAGTCAGAGGGGGATAACTTGCAAATGCAAATGAGCTAGGAAGAGTTCTTATTCCTCTTGGGAGCCCTGCTCACTGATGATATTTTTCATTTTTTAAATAGAGGAAAACGTATTACTAAGTCATTACTTTCCTTCAAGAGGAAAATACTTGCTTTGTGCCGCCTTTACTTGCAAAGTTGCAGTAGCTCTTTTAGAGCTGTTTACTTTGGTGTGCACCTTGGATGAACTGCAGGGCCCAGACTAGCAGCCCTTTTTTCATTTTGTGGTAGATGAGACTCAGTTTTCATGCTAGAATTATGGGCTCAAGGATCAGGCCCTTGAGTAGGAACGAGGGATTGTTGTGTGCCCCTATCCTGCTCATGCTCAACTGGTGGGGGAAATGAAATGGAAGCAAAGCAGAGCTCAGAGTATTGTCTCTGATGAATGAATTGTACCTGGATCTTTGCTTCTATGGAGGACCAGTTGTGCCCAAAGCGAAGAGCAGGGGAAAAAGCTGTAGATTTCCTTCCTCCCGTCCCTACCCCACAGCCCGGCCAGTTGGACTGGCTGGCAGACACGTGCTGTGCCCAGGGAGTGTGTGGCCAGAGGCTGTATCTGTGGGGCCAGTGGAGAGCCAGTGGGGCCCAGGCGTGGGAGATGCAGCGGGATGCAGGATTTCGTATGGCCCTTTACTCCGAGCGCTGCCTCATCGCTACAATGAGCCATTGATAAGCGCTGACCTGATTAAAGGGCTGCTGCTCACGGGAGGCTGGGGTGTGCTCTGGGCCTCCGGCGGGGCTGCCAGGCTGGACAGAATTCCTCTTTGGGAATGGGCGGCCAGGCTGAGGAGGGGGAAAACAGAATTCATTGTCGTGCCCTGTCCAAAGAGATGTGCTCTTGAGATCCACACTGGTTTTCCCTGCAAGGGACTTGGCAGTTTTATTGATAAAGGATTGTTACATAAGTACCCCGTCAGGCATGTCCTAATTTGTTAATAATTGATGATCTGGATAGTACAGAAATACTGGTGGTGTTAATGGGCTCCCACGCGGATCTGCCTCCTGTGTGACTTTTACTTTAATTGTAATACAGGGATTTTACTTTTTTTTCCCTTTTTTTTTTTAGTTTACTTGGTGATCCCTCTGCAAGTACCTGTTGTGCCTTCCTATTTGGTCAGGGACAGCTGGGGACTCAGTCTGGTGCAGACATGATCTGGATTGTCTCTGCAGGGCTGGGTGTTACCAGCGGGATTGTGTCATCCCATGTCAGGCAATCTCTTGAGTGGCAGCAGCATTAGCCCAGAGAGGAGCCATTTCTTTGCACCTTCCACTTTTGGAGAGAAGGTGTCAGTCCAGTGGGACAGACACAGTGGAACCTCTACAGTTCCTGCGCCAGGATTTACCAGCAAAAACAGGGAGCCAGGACGCTTTTCGTGCGGCGCAGAGCAAGTGCCTTTCATTTACCCCCCTCCCTGATAAGAGGTTATGTTTGCATGGATTTAAAACCCAGCTACTTTTGTTGTGCCGCAGCTAGAGAGATTGGAAAAAAGATTTACCTCTGTTGACACGGACACAAAAGAAATAGTTACTGGGTATCATCATCATCATGATCTGACTGCCTCCTTCTTGTGTTCTTTTTCTTTTCTGTGGAAGTTTGGTTGTTTTTTTTTTCTCTAGAATTAAGTACCTCAAAACTCTGAGCGGGTTCAGGAGTTACACCGGCCCCAGATATACCTGTTTATTGCTTTCAGAGTAACCCAGCACATTTACTCTGTTGTGGGCAATGGAACCCATTACCTGCATTAAAATCCCAAGCAGCAAGGTAACTTTCTAGTTACATTGTGAAATATAATGCCATTGTTCGCTTTTATTAACATCTCGAGGTGGATTACACGGCGGTTAGAAGCCTGTTCTGCTGGGCAAAAGACTGTCTGTAATTTCAAGTGGCTGATCCTGATCAGGCAGTTCGAGTGGCTGCAGCAACAATCCCGTGGAGCTCTAAATCACATTTGTCACAAGATCTGCCTGGTAGTATTGGCTGCTCGAAGACTTACTCCGACTTCTCAGCATTCCATCCCTTCGGTTGGATCGCAGCAGTGAGGGACTTGCCAATCTTCCCTGTTCTTTGTGCCTAATTCTGAAAGACTGGCAAGCTTTATGCTCGGCTTTCTGAAGAGGGCCCAGCTTTACTAAGCTGCCTGTCTGTCAGGGATTAATTTAACCTCTAATTACTACATTTTCTTCACAGTTTGCTGCACATGAGCGTGTTATAACAAAAGCACAAAGAAGTATGTCATTTTATTTAGCCACTACTCTGAAATTAATTTAGGGGGTACAGAGTCAGATCTGACATACTTGGTGTAAAAATAATTGTACTGGCATTAGAATTAAAGTACATAATCTTGTTGTTTCTAATGACACAACAGTACTAGTGTAAATAGTGTTGTTAACTCGTTAGTCATAGCCACAGTAATAGAAGTGATATCTAGTTACAGAGAAGCACTCAAATAAGCATCACAGCAAAAGTTTCCCCAAAATAATTAATGGTTTCCTCAAAATAATGCATGGTTTCTGCTTGATTCCCATCTCACATTTTGGTTTAGGATTACATGTCTAAGAGTAGTTGCTTTTTCTCAAAAGGTCTGCCAAATTGTAATAAACAAATATTTACGATGGCTTGGGTTTCTTCCAGCCTGGATAACGATTTTTTTTTTTTTTTTTTTAACATGCAGCATCATGGGAACAGTACAAAAGGCCGTATGTCCTCTTCTCCCTGATCACACTGACATCAGCAGTGCCACAGTTCAGGCTGCATTGAGAGCAGCCTGTTGTCTTGAAGGGAGTGAGCCTGCTCCTGTTACGAAACATGGAATGAATTTCTTCTTTTCCAGTTCTCTAATATTTACAACAAAGGCATGGGTTGGTTTTTTTTTCCCTTTGGAAAGGTTAGTCTTGGGAAATGCAGCTTATCTGCAGAGTAGGTAAATGTAGCTAAAAGAGCTGTTATTACATCAGAAGAGTGCACTAGCTGTCTTGCCATCCTGCCCTGTGTTCATCACCTCTGAGCCAGACTTCTTGAAATTATTTTGAAAATGTGATTTCTCACATTGGCTTGGAACTGAAAAATCATTGGTTATGTACTGACAGTTTATTTATAATGGAGAAAGAAGATTGGTTTTATATTTTTGTATCATGTATTCAAATTACAAAGCATTGGCCCAACTCACTAATTCTCCTTCAGTAAAAACTGTAACTGCATTTGATGGCAAAGTTCCCCTAAAGATTCCCCAAGGTCAGGTAGGACACAGTTACAGAGTCACATCTTGTATTCCCTTTCTCAAAAGGAGAATTAATGTGGCATCATTATCCAGGCTTGTGACAATAGTGACACAGGATTGCCAAAAAGACTAATGGAAGGAGAGCGATGATTGATTCTCTTTACAGCAGTAGATCAGGTTATTTCTCTGAATTCTTTCTTCAGTTCTCTCAATTCCCAAATTGTAACCAGTTACTGTAATTATTTACTCTAATTACTTCCAATCTACAAGTAAATCGAACATAAATTAAGATCGACTGATGCAAGGGGACGGGATGGTTCAGTGAGCTGACGGTTGTGTAGGGAGACGCTCTTGCTGGTCAGTAATTCCACAGGATGGTGGTTTCAGAGCTGTGTGGAGGGAGTGGGAAGTCCCTGCTCTGATTTTTGGGATATGAGTTTTCATATAACACACTGGAGGTTTCCTAAGGTGGAAACCAAGCCCGAGTAATGCCCATTCTAATTTCAAAGCTGGCAAGATTTTCTTTCAAAGGGCCTGAATACCTGTATGTATGTATTGCTGGAGGCAATTTTTGGAGTAAATAGTTCCCAAGTTCTTACTTGTCTGTTGTAAAATGGGAATAATGGTGCTTTACCTTTACCCTCACACTAAGCATCCTTTACTAGTTAAATAATTTGTAAATCATCATTGCTTGTTACTAGCTGAGGTCTTTAGAGTCTTTTCAAATAGTTGGAAATAACATTCAAAATGAGGGCAGGTACATCCCTACTCTAAGCCCCCTCAGTGTGAACAGCAGTTTTATTTCTTTGCTTTGTCTGTAATGCCAACACAGGTAGTTTTGTTTTTTGGGGGTTTTTTTGTGGGTTTTTTTTTTTTTTTTGTGGGGTTTTTTGTTGCGTTTTGGGTTGTTTTGGGGTTTTGTTTGTTTTGGTTTGGTTTTTTTGTTGGTTTTTTTTTTTTTCCGATATCACATCATGGTATCTTTCGTTTTGCTGAAACTTCAGAATTCTATGTAGGGAGAAAGAAAATATTTAAAGACAAAAATGGCATCTGCCCTCGGGCATGTATTTTAATGTTTCGTTCTCTGTTGCAGATCTTCACAGGTTAAGTTTTGGGCAAAAGTAATCAGGTCAATATTTTATGAAGACATTTGTACTGCACAGTTCCATTCACCCACAAGAAGCTTTGTCCCCGTGCATTAGTATGTAACATTTAGTATGTAAACATTTGCATTAGTTTAAGAATAATTGTGCAGCACTCATTTCATGTGGTTATCAGAATAGATACTGAGTATAATTTCGCTTTGATTAGTTACTTAAAATCTTGCTAGGTTTTTTACAGGTACAAATTTGCATAAGGAAAAATATCTGAATGTATCCAATATTTCAGTAACCCAGTAGATTATGCTGATGGTCAGGAACTTATAAGGACTTCACTTTTTCTGTTACTTTAACTTACTTATTTTCCTGATTAACTGTGTTGATTTAGAGAAAGTCACAGATTAAAACTGAAGTATATACAATCTTCCGGTCAGAAATACAGGCAAAAGGTTTTGATCTCTGAGTGTCAAATGCTGACTCATTAAAAAGGAATTTTTGTTCCTCCCTTTTCAAATGGTTACTCACTGCCAAGCAGTAAATATCTAGTTTTGATGCTACTGCATTGAAATGCTTGACATTGTTGGTGTATTAAGTCCAAACTCTGTAAGATTATTTGATTACAGGCTCCATGAATTTTTTTGTTGTTGTTTTTCTCAATTAAAAAAAACTCATTGGGAGATTTTCTTCAAGCTTTACCCTCTCCGTTCGGGTGCCGACTAAAATGAAATCTAGTTGGCTTTTAATAACAGAGGACCCTTTCCATACTTTAGGCAGTGGGTCATTCAAATTATTTTTAAACACATAGAACCATGCAAGCACTAATTTTTTTCTAATTTTACATTGGGTAACATTAGACAAGGACATTGGAATTTGTCTAAATCAAAAAAATACTCTTTGTCTTCCACATCATGGGTTGTGTGCTAAGCATTTTCTAATACTGCATTGCATAAAGTTTAAAATAAATTGTACTGAAAAGACACAGACAAAATCCAGCTGAAGGCATGCCCTTTTTTTCCATTTCCATATTAATCTTGACTCTCTGAGCCATCTCTTTTGTCTTCCTGTTCTTACCTATTCTGCACGTTTGATGGAAGGGCACAAAGGCATCTTTGAATCTTTCATCTCTTCTCCTCTTCTTATGTATGGATTGGTTGGTTTGAATTTACACAGCGTTGGAAAGATGTTTTCTTGGTTACAGCAACACTTATGTTTGACTTGAAGCAGAAGGAGAGTGCATTTGAGCTTTTCAGACTTTATGAGAAGTGAATCTTGGTCCATGATCCCAGAAGGTAGATCAGCCTTAATTTCAAGTGAAAGTCCTGCATCTTCAAATAATCTCCCATGTCAGTTAAAGTTCAATATTCTTGAATTCCAGAGATATAGATGAGTCAAACCTGAAGTTTAGGGCAAGTGTGAAGGATGTAAAAGAAAATGTAGATGTTTCTTCTGATGCTGCTCTCCCCTCCCCTTCAGGGCTCCCACAGTCTGTCAGCTGCAACAGAGTGATTTGATTACTTTGTAGTGTTAAGCTAAAAGAATAAATGTGAGTGCCTTGGGAATGGGGAACCAATCCAACAATCAAAACCAAACAAGTTAATAAATGTGAAGCATCTCTGCACGGTGCTGCTGTAGAAATGCTACTTCCAGAAATGCTTGGGGCAGCCATGGCCCAGTCAATTAGTGTAAGTATGCTGCCTGTACACACCACCATTAACTAGATGCTGGGGGCTGCGCTCTGTGTTTTGAAGGAGAAGTGTGTGTTTTCTGTTGGTTGTAAATTATGAAAATCTTTAATGGCACAGGCTGAGCTGTTTATTGCTCACCCCGTCACTTCCCAGTCTCTCTACATATGTGGAAAATTGTTGACTTGGGCAATCTGAATCGCCCTTTCTTTAAAATCATTTTGGCTTCACACATCTTTTACAAATTTCTATTTTCCCCTTGTCATTTCTTCTCTCCCCCACCCCAACATGCCACAAGCTAGCCAGAAATAGAGCATTTCAGTGACTGTCCACAGAGGTGGTTTGAAATCCAAACGATCCACTCAGACTGGTTTCTGCTGCCCCACGTGCCAGGCTACGTACAGTCTGGAGTCATTTGGAAGGACAGCATACTTAGAAATACTGTGAGCTACAGCAACAGTGTCAAGTGCTGCTGTGTAAGAAGACCGGGACTACTGCCTGCATGGAACCGATTGTGGATGTGGGTACCTGTTCAGATATGGCCTGGGTTACTTACCAGAGGTCTTGTGCCAGCCTGTAGCTTTAATTTTATCATATCTAGGAAAGGCAGTAATGATGAACTGGCTGGGAAATGACCAATTCTGGCCGCCCACAGGACCTCCCTGTGGAGCCTGTATGTGTCAGTTATTTCAGGATATTCAGTGGTCAGCAAGTCCAGCAAGTGTCCATTTGCTGGCGTTCATGCCTGGAACAGAAACAGCCCTTTGTATGAGTGCTTTGCCATCTGCTACCCAAACCAGTTCAATAGTGAAGCAAAATGTTAAACTTTATGTGGAGCTTAAGGCTTGATTAACTTAAATTACCATCCTGTGGTACATGTTTGCAATGCCAAGGTGATTAGGTGGCACGTATTTTCAAGAAATACATGTTCATTATTAAGAAAGGTTATGCAATAACATCCAGTGGTCATTTCCTTTTGGAGCATAGCTGTGTTGGTAGTGTAGCTCTTGTTTGTGCATTCGTCCTGCTGGATCCTGGTGAGGAGGTGTATTGGCACTGCCAGCACAAGCTGAGCTGCTCTGCGGCACCAACCAGCCCATCTGTGCGGGCTGGTGCTGCTCAAGCCACAGATGGAGAGCCAGAGACCTCAGGGCATAGAGGTGAAGAGGTCCAAAGTACGAGGAGGCAATGGTAGGGGAGAGAGAGCCGGGAAGGGCTGGGATGGGCTGGGACCAAAGGGAGGGCAAAGCCGAGGAGACAGAAGGAGAGCTGAGGAAGCTGGGCAGGTATCTGGGAGATGATGGAGGGGTAGAGGCACAGCAGGTCCAGACCCACCTCAGCAGGGCTGGAATCCCTCATGTGCTTGGCCCACCAGATCCAGCATCTCCTATGACTTCCATTCAAACAGTAAGTGTTTCCTGTGCGCAAACTCGTTCTGTCCTTGAACACTGACTTCCAGGCGCTGCTTTTCTTTAGTTCTGTTTTTTTCAAGTTTGCAACTCTTGTTTTTCCCTTGTACTCTTGCTTTTGTGCCTTTGTTGTGATTGCTCTGCTCCAGGGAGCTCACCCCGTGTCACCTCTCCAGACACAGAGCTGTGGCAGGGAGTGGCTCAGTGCCAGGGCCGCACAGTTCCCATAATCACAGGCATGGTTTGGTTTGGTTCGGTTCGGTTTGTCAGAAGGATTTTGCTTTGGGCGAGCTCAGTGCTGGGGCAGCCCAGATATCACACAGCTGTTCCACATGCAGCTGTGGGATGTGCCCCTTGGATTTGAGCCGTGCTAACACTGGGACAAAAGTCTAAGTATGACAGCTCTGCTGTCCTCATTGTGTAAATTGGCTGGTTGGGGCAGACACAGTGAAGACCGCTTTCACCTGGCTGACCTGCTGCTCGCTGCCAGGTGACAGTGATGGCTGCATGAACTAAGTTTGAGCTGCAGAAGTTGCTTAAGACATTAAGTAAATAATCTGGCACTTGACCCACATGGAACAGCAGAAGTGCCCGGAGCAGCAGGACTAGCCTGCCCTGGGTCAGCCTTCCCCAGGCCAGCCTCCCAGGCATGTCTGCGTGAGACTAGTGCGCCTTGCTGTGCACGGGGAGGTGGCTCAGAAGATCATCTGAGCTGCTAATGAAACATCTCTCCAAATCTCCTTCAACAGAAATTTGGGATCTTAAGGTGGCCTTGGATTCTGTCAAAGAGACGTTAATGTTCTCTTTTACAGCTGGTTCTGAAGCATTGTAGCTTCTCTGAAGTAAGGAGATGTAATTCAGTGTTTACAAAGGCAGACAGGAAAGTAAAAGACTCTTTGGTTCTCTCTGAGAGCTTTTTCAAATGTAGAAAGAATGAGTCACTCGACATTTCATTACTGAATAGGAGCTGATTTACAAGTGTGTATGCCCCGAGATGAATGTTGGTGGATGAACTCCAATACTTTCCTCCATGGCCGTGCTGTAAATGGGCTTCAGCCAGTTTGATGTAATTCATTCTGTGGCACTGTGCTGTCTTTTGAAATGGAAGCAGCATCCTTCTTATGATCTTCTGAATGCTAGAAGGCCGATTAACGTGGGAATTCCTGATTAGCTTTAATTCAGCTCTACTACTCCAGGAAAGCACAGTTCCTGAATTGCACAAAGAAAGCCTCTTCAAGCACGGATCCAAATCAGCATACTGGAAATCCTGTTGGTAGGTGTGGTGACTATGATTAATATTTACTTGATGTCTTTCATCTTCCAAGTACTTTACACAGAACAAGCATTTCATCTTCACAAAAGATGTATGAGTTAGGTGAAGTAAGTTTTACTCCCTCTGCTTTATTAATAAAGACAGAGAAACGGAAGCAAAGAGATGAAAGCACTGTGCTCATGGTTACAAAGAAGGCCACCACTGAAACTGTGTAATTTCAGGTTTCTATTTCTGTGTCCGGACTAGAGTCTCTTCTTTGTTGGAAGAAGCAGTGGGACAAACTTTGGAGAAAGAACATCATAAGAATTTAGTGAGGCACCCAAGTAGATGCTGCCACTTAGGCTGGTGCCCTGCTGAGGTTGCACTGTTCTCCCTCGGCACCACAGTCTTTCGTCCACCCTTACGGAGGCATCCCCACAGATTGCTGCTTGAGTTGTAAAGCATTCATGGACCTCTCCTTAGGCTGATATAATGGCTCAGTTTAATTACTAGTCCAGCTGGACCACTGGAGAAATAGGTGTGTGTTGAGATTTTTGGAATAAAAGTGTCTGTGCTGGAGTGAATATGATGAGATGCATACACGATTTTATTCAACTCAGTGACTTACTGCATCAGAAAGTGCTTAAATTATATTGTTGAATTTTAAGCATGCAAGTGGTCTCATTAATATGCAAAAATTATTTGTTTACCTTTGGTTTGGATAGGGCTACTCATAGAGCTCAATTTAATTATACACTGAAGTTCATTGGCGAATCAAGGCCCTGGTTAGCAGCAAAGGCCATGTCACCCTGAACTGCAGACTGGCAGGGAACCTGTTGAGGGCCCAAAGGTAGTTTTTGGTTTAAAGAGCTTCCTATCAAGATGAGTCAGTGGACAAAGCTTAACATCTCAGAAAGTTCTTATCTGAGAAGGCATCTGACCTTTTGAAAGAGAAGCTTCCTTTGTAGATGCATACAAGTTGTGTGCACCCTCAATCAGATTGTGCAGCCAGTTGACTGTAATAGAAATCCTAACCTGGCTCCTCTGGGAGCCTCCCTCCTTCTATATGGGGAAGCATGCCTGCCTTCTAATTCCTCCAATCCCACCCTAATGAAGGAAAAAAGATGCCCTTGCGTGAAATCCACTCAGAAATGGTGGCTGTAGAAACCACTTCGTTTTGTCTAGATTTGACTGTAATTTCAGTCTCCTGTTTCACATGGAGTAACGATTTTAATGCTGTGGTGAGGAATCACTGGGCGGGAGAAGGGAAGCAGGAGAGCAGAGCGGTACAGCCCTGCTCCCTTGTGAGGCCATGGTTCAAAATGCTTCATTAGTTGTTTCAAACTGGTGGCTCTTCTCCTTTGAGGCAGGAATGATGTATCAGCAAAAGCTGACCAAATTGATGTAGCAAATCAATTCTATGGTAATCGGTTTATTTAAACTTTGGTACTTAAATTTATAAGCTGTTCTCAAGTGTGCCTGTGCTGCCGTTCATTAGCCCGTATTCTTTTATGCTCTTGCTTGGAGGTTTGTGCTGCAAGATAGCAAAATGGCCAGGACATGCCACTCGAAACTGCCTCCAAATGTAATTCAAGCAGGTCTGCAATAATAGTGCTAAAAGAAGAGCTATTTAGCGGCATTATTAATGGGCAAAGAGTTCAGGCAGGATTATGAAAAAGTAAATTTTTATTAAGAGTGGAGGAGCTAGAAGAATGGACTGATTGCCCTGAGTCCTCTGGGCCCTCGAGCAATCAATTTCCCTTTCTAGTATTCAGTTACTTGCTAATTGTATTGATTTTTATCAAATATGTGTACAAATCAATTTTATATTTTAGTGCTATTAAAAGCTTCCTTCCTTCCTCGCAGGCAGCGCTTCTCTGATCATTCTCATTGTCTTTCTTTATTTTAATGCTTTTATCCTAATGCATATTTTCGTTAGGACACGCATGTTTTTCTTTAGGACGTTGGGTTGGGATTTTACCTCGATGCTCAGGGGTGGAGCAAATAGGCGTCACTCAGTCCAAACCTCTCTGAACTCGGTGGAACTGTCTGCTTAAGGAAAAATTGCAGGAAAGGGATGTGTGGTGCCGTAAAATGGGTGGGTGCAAGTGACCACATAGTGTGACCCTCTGAAGAGCAGGAAGGACGGCTGGCGGAGGAGGGCAATTGTGCTGCAGAAAGCTCGTAATGAGAAACAAAGAAGGGGATAAATGCTGAACGTGATGCAGTCTAACTGAATAAATGGGAAAATGAAGGCAAGGTGACAAAAATGAAACTCCTCTTTTATCAGTACGACCCCCATCGGTGTTGCAAACCAAGTCACTCAGGCACTTCAAGTAAAGTGGATACCGGAGACATCTCTGAGCAAAGTAAATGTACTGAGCTCTGAACAAAATAAAACAACATTCCCCATTTGTGTTTGTTTATGCCCATGGCAATTTAAATTGTTCCTGTCAAAGGTACCTATTTTCTGAGATAGCACATGCTTGCATTCTCCTTTTAATGTGAGCCGCACTGTTTGGGTTTGGGGACAATCTCTTTGGCTGTGTGTGAGCCTGAGAAATGGACTCTCATAATTTAAATGTTTGGGGTATGTACAGTGCTACCAGAGATGGGAGGAGACTTTGAACTTTTAATGGTGTGATCAGTAGTCACGAGAACAAGGGGAGTTAAAGCTCTGCTTTTCCTCTTGCCTCTGAATATTACACTGCAGACTTTATGGTGCTGTGTTTTCTGCTCTTATTTTCCAGGCACATGCAAAAAAATATTTTTATCTTTTTCCTCAGGAGAGAAGACTTGCATTAGCAAGTGTCTGGGTATATACACATTCAGTAAATGCACCTCACATTAAATCATACAAATACACCTTACATTAAATCATCTCATACCGTGGTACAAACATAGAGCAATTTTTATTTTACGTTGATCACTTTAGTCCTTTTGGTTTTGTTCTCTTCCCTAGTTCCACTGATGTTCCTTCATCGCACAGCAAACCCAGCTAGGAAAATGAGCAGAAAACACAGCTTTCTCAGCCTCTCCTCCCTGCCAGTAGCTGCTTCCAAAGGCAGTGGTGCTGTGGTATGAGAAGACAGACCGAAGCCTGTTCCAATGGCACGTAGGGACCTGGGTGGTGGTTCCCTGGAAGCCCCCAGACAACAGCTCAGTGGGGAGCAGGCATCCTTTGTGCCCCATCACATGGGTTTGCTGGGCTCCCCAGCTGCCACAGTAGCTTTTCTTGCTACAGAGTGCTTGGTATTTTCAGATCCGGTGTAGGCACCACAACCATCACCATCAGGGTAATGTTTTAGAAGCTGGTAGGGAGAAACCAGTCTTCTTCTCCTTTGATCTCTGTGCACAGTGAGATTCCTCCCTGAACTCCCAGCTAGAGCGAGAGGTTGTATCCTGTGTGTGTGGGTACCTGCCTGCCCCTGGAGCTGGCAGCTCCGTCCCCCCAAGGGCCAGGGCTCCATGGGAGCAGAGCTGCTGCAGTGCTGCCGCTGGCCCAACATCGCCTGGCAAACCGTGAGCACGTTTTTGTCATTAGGTTTGTACAGCACCTCTTGTACGAGAAATCACAGACTGGATAAGCCGTGTGAGGGGTCATTATAACACAGAGAAGATAAATGTACCGGTTCTGCTGGAGGCTGTCCTCAGGCTGTTTGTTATGTGTCTCTAACACTGTCACTACATCACACACTTCCTCGATCTCCGTATTACCCTACAAGCCTGTCTAATGGGATCCTCTGTTGCTGATTCCGGCTTACCCTGACCTACTTCTTTCTTGTGTCCCAGCAAGCTGTCAGGAGCTATCAGAGCACTGGGAGCTGAAATAAACACTCACTGAGGGGAAAAGCAAGGCTGTCTCTAGTGAATTTAATTAGCTTTGTTTAACTGGCTTGTTTGCTTTGTAAATCACATCATTTTTAGTCAAATTTAAGGGATAAAAAAAAATCTGTAATTAAAATCAAATGATGCACGACCTTATTAAAAGTCAAGGGTTTTAGAAGTTCTGTACAAAAAGTCATTTAGTTTGTAACACATTTGCAGCGCTCTGAATATTTTAAGTGGAAGAAGTATGAAATTGAAATTCTTTTCGGTTTTGGGATCTTTCTTGAGACTGCAAGGAGATTGGGTTTTTTTAAGTCATTATCTTTACCTTTCCTTGAATTTGGATTAAAAAAAATTGCTATTTTTTTAAATTAAATCTTCAGTCTTTTCAGCAGCATTGCAAGTCTGCTGGATAGAATTTTTGAATCCAAATCAAGATTCCTACTGCTCCTTTCTGCCCTATGGCCTAAGCATCAGTGTATTATCCATAGTTTGAATCCTTGCTGTTGTGTGAGGCCGTGGTTTAAATCCTGGCTTCCCTCTGCATGTCTGTTGCATTTTTGGGCATTGGAACAGAAGTCATTGTAATTTTGGCTCTGCCAGACAAACGAAGCACTGACTCGGCAAGTCATCACTGGGCTGAATTTGAAAGTGCTTAGAGTGTTTTTATCAGACAGTACATTATGTCTTTCAGGTGCTTTACTGTATTTCAGTGTGGCACATATTTCTTTTAACAATTGATGTTCTTGCTCTTGTCAGCGTAGGGTCTAATCCTCTTGCTGCTGAAAATGATAAAAGCCCTATGAATTCCTAATATGTCTTATCAAAATCTGGCTAAAATATAAAACGTCTGACCCCAACTTCTGATTCTTCTTCAGCAGAAATATGTTTCTGCCTTGCACCATGCATGCATATTGATTGAGCCTCCTGAGTACGCGGCTTATAGAGATACCCCGTCCTTGTGCTGAGCTGCAGCACTAACAGAAAAGGATTAAAGGACCACTGAGAAAGAAATGGGTATGGATGAACTTGCAGTGTGCAAAAAGGTAGAATGTGGGATAAAACGACTGCCGGAGAGTATGAGAGGAGTTAAAAATCTCTTTCACAAATGTGCAGTACTTCTTCCAGTCTTTTGAAGAGGATGTAAGATTAGGCAACCTGTAGTACTGCACTGAGAATTACTTGTGGTAATAATTTCATTGAGGAGTATAATGAGCAGCCTGATTGCTCAATGACTTCTGAGTAACTCACTGACTTACAGGTCGCTGTGAGGTTTCAGAGGAGGAAAAGATAAATGTTCTTTTCTCAGTGGGAGTTTTGGAGGTCCCTTGGCCCCATTTGGAACACGTGGTGCTGGAAGCTCTCAGCTGTGCCGAGGTGAAAGTCGTATGGAAGTCTTACCAAAAAAAACAGCAGTTCGGCAAAATTGAATTGAAACAATAGCCAGGTGAGGGAGTTAAACCAGTACCAAGCTGTTCAAGTCAAGCAACCAAATTTGTGATCTTACAGCATTGGTGAATGAGGCGAGGAAATTTGAGATGTCCCAGTTCAATTCAAATATCTTCAATGACTCCACTGAAGAGAGACCAGAAAATTTGAGGTATTATAACTTCAGGAACTTTGTTCTCATTCTGCGGCTTTACCAGATCCTGTATATCCCCTGTGGATTGAGGTCTTAAGTATTTTTGGCATCTGTAGCTGAGATGTGTAGAGTGGGAGGAATACAAGTACTTCTCCTGGGTCACTGCTCCGGAGAAAGTGGGTGAGGTGGGTATTGTGGAACTTTTATATGAGCATGGAAGCAGACATGTTTTATAATCTGATCCAGTGTGAATAGCAAGAAAAAAAATTATGGTCTGAATACCCCAGCAAGAGATGAGTGCTGGAGCAGGGACATACGAGGGGGCTAGAGCTAAATGCTCATTTGGACCCATTGGGTGTGAGGACAAGGAGACCTCGGCGCTGTGGGAAAGTGGGAATTCGGTGTGTTTAGCAACAAACATGTGATTAATAGCTGCGTGCCTGTCATCTCTGCCATAGCACCATCGCCCCTCCATTCATCCCCACGGTGGCTGGGGGAGGGGAGCAGGAGAGTGGCTCCGTGCTCAGAGGGGACGTGTGCTCTTGGTGGAAACTGGGAGCCAAGAAAGGGCTCTGTCCCAGTACCTCCCTCCACACATAGAAAACTGCCTGGCATGTTTTGGGCACTGCTGTAATCTGAGTAACAAACATTAAATTCCAGGCTTCTCATATTTGGCTGCAGTTGTTCTGTTCAATGATGCTTCGCTTAGAGGACACAGAAAGGGACAAATGTTCATAAGACTTGAGTCGTTTAACTTAAATCAACCTCCTCCTACCCACTATTGACAGATCAAGAGAACCAATGAGGCATGTTTAATTACACATGTACCCAGTTTACAATTAGTCTGCAGACTGATTTTTTCTTTTTTTCTTTTTTTCCTTTTTTTTTGCTTTTTCTGTTTTTTTCTCCTGACACAGCAAGGAAAGATTTGATCCTGCAAGAGGTTTTACTGGCTGTAAGACGAGCAAGGCTAGGGTGGGGGGAGTTTTTTCCATTTTAAATGTAAGTGGAATGTTTTTATCTTCTAGGTCAAATGATTTAATCCGATGCTCTAATGTGACATGGTTTAGCAATCCTTCTGCTCCCCTTCTGCTTGTAATAAGTGACAAAAGTATGGCTTCTTGCTTGATAAATGGGTTAACAGTATTCACAAGGCAGGTAATAGAAATCCATATTAATAGGTGGAAATTGGCTCTTGATGCCAGGCAGGAGATTCTAATGAAAGTGTTATTGTTTTAGCTTCCAGCTCCTTTGGAAGGTGAAAGCTAAATGCCCATATTACATTCTTATTACCTGTTTATCACACCATATAGCTGAGTGGATGTTTATTAAATTACATTCATGTTTAATGCCTGTTTGTATACTTTTCATTCAACATGTTCTCAAAGGAAATTTTCTGGAAGTGTTTCAGAAATGCACAACTATTTTCCCTTTTTCTTTTTATAAAGTAAACCCATTGTTGCCAACTGTCAATATACAATTGGCTTGGAAATTAAATTGTTTCCTGCTAAGCTATAAGAACCAGCTAAACCTGCTCTATTTAATTTAGGAAATAAATATTTAAAAATCTGAAAAACATACGGTGTTCTTGGGTAGTGTTGATTCTATTCTAGTCTTTGAAAATACCCAAGATCCCAAGAGTTGGGCTTACCTAGTTTCAGCTTTAATTTAGCATTAAATTGCTTCATCAGGGATTTTATATATGACCTTCTGTATATTTGTGATTCTTTTGAGAATATTTAAAATAGTACTGAATACCATCAAAGATAAGAAATTAGAAGCCTGTTTATTAATACACCTACTTATGGTGCTTCTCCGCTTTTACATTCGTATTTTCTTCTTAAGCAGCACTTTCAATTCATTCCATCGAGATAAAAAAAAAAAAAAAAGAAAAGGAAGGAAAGCAAACAAACAAAAAACCAAACCCAAAACCTTGCACAGCTCAAGTATTCCCACATGGCTTTGACCTGTAGAGTGCTGGGATCTCAAGGGCTTTCTGCACATCCTGGGAGGAAAAAAAAAAAAAAAGAAGGTGGGCTTGCCTTTTCTTCCACCATGTTATTGATGGCTCGTGCTCCTCGTCAGAGCACTGTGACCGTGCAGCGCGGTGGGTGATGTAGGTTCAGTCACAGCGTGAGTCAGGTGAGGGCTGTGGCTGGTAGCCAAGGGCTCCTGCTTGCCTCCCTACCTCATCCTGCAGAGTCACACCACTTCCTTTCCTGACCCGGCATCCTGCACTCGCAAACCAGGCAAGAGGGATGCCTGATGTTTGTAGAAGCTGCGTTTACTGGTCCTGGGCTGCAGACGCCCCATGGCTGGAAATCTGTGCCAGCTTATTTAAGCAATCCCAAACAGGAGGCTTGACTCCCACTCTTACACTGAGAAATAGCTGTGATGCGTAGAAATCCAGAGAGTGTATTCTTGCACTTCACCAGGTTATCAGCAGATGCCTCACAAGTACCTGGGGCTTGGTGTAGATGACTCCTGTGTTTGCAGAGAGCTTTGATGGCTCTTGCAGGCCCCCTGACCAGGGATGAAACAGCCTGAGTGCCAGCGAAATGCAGGGGCTCCTGCCTACAAAATCCTGCTCAGGGGATCAGGTTGTAAGCTCTGGCCTCAGATCTTACAAGAAGGCCAAGGCTTTTTTTATTCAGCGACTTTGATAGCTCTTGACTGCCTGAAGTTTAAGTTCAGTGGAATATTGTATTGATCCATCACTGCAATCTGTGAAATACTATTTGAACCAGTCTTACTTGTTTATATTAAGGATAAATAAATAAAACAGAGTTGCTACACACATTTCAGCTCTCTGCAGTGCAGGTAATAATACAAACACTTCTGTAATGAGCAGGTTAATTAATTGATCTCTTTTATTAAAATTTTGCTTCCACTGCCTTTCAAAGAACTAATCTTTGTCATTAATGGGTCATAACAATGCGCAGTGAATATACATACCTTCAAGTTAGACTGAATATTACTAACATTTAAAGAGCCATTGCAAGGTTAGATTTTATATATATAAATATATATATACACACAGGAAAGGTGTTACATATGTGTGTATGTATATGTAGAGAGAAACTCCATCTCTGTTAAGCATTTTAGTTGTCATGGGAATAAGCTCTTCAAACTGTTACTCCTTCAGTTTTAATAATCTTGAATTCCTTTTCAGTACTTGCCACTCTGCTTTACCCTTGTGTTCACTCAATTTGATAAAAGGCTCTATTGGCTAATTAGTTTCATTTCTGTTTATGGCTGATCTCTGATAGTTTTCATTCTTTTGGCTTTTCAGATCTTGATCAATGCTCCGGTGTGTTTGCTGTCAGCACTGCAGGGAATGATTGTTCTCTCTTCTGTACCCCACTAAAACACGTGGCAGCACCCGACTGGTTCCCTGTTTTGTAACACCTTTAAAACATGTCTTTGTTTGAATCAAGATTTCATAAAACATATGGATAGAAAAGTTGGATTTGATCCTTTTTCATGTATTGTGACAGTACAGCAGAATTTATAGCATTGGAACTCATCTGAGGGACACCCCTAGTAACACTACTATTTTCTGACCTGCCTTAATTTCTCCTCTTATTCCAGGCATCTATAATTGACTGTGTTAACTTTTTTAATGAAGTTCTTTAAGAGAAGACTTTATTAATTGATGTTTGGGCAATTGGGTTAAGATCTTATTAAAATAAGATCTTTTATTTTCTAAAGCTGTTATCTTACTCTCCAACAGTTTGTGCATATTTGAGTTTGGATTCTGTCCTTGGAAGTCAACAAGAAGTGCTTAGCACAGGGCAGAGATCTTGTAGATTCTACAATAACATGAAAGCAGTTTGTGGCACTGCAAACAGCAGCAAAACCACTTACAGGTTTAATATGTTTGGATAGGGAATGCCCAAGAAAATGTATTTCTGAGCCCCGTGTTGTTTGTGAAGTCACAGTGACGCACAGCCGAGGGCCCGAGGAAAAGTTCAGGAGTGGCAGAGCTTGACGGTGCAGAGAGCAGGGGAGAAACTTGTCGGTGGAGCATTTCTGTGGAGATAGTTTGTCGGCTGTTTATTGATTGCTCAGGTCATTGGTGAAAGGTCAACAGCTCTGCTGTGTCGGCAGATAAAGACAGAGGAATGGCATGTTGAGGTCACATTGGAAAGGAATTCAGTCACGCTAAAGAAAGAACATTTTAAACCTTTATTTACTCAAAAAGGGTTGTGAGGTATTGAGCTTGCACATTTACGACCCTTCAGCGTAAGATTAAGAAACCTTATTCTCGTCTTTCCCTGGGAGTTTTCCCCTTCGCTTTACAATCTGCTTTCAGAGTTGAACCATTTTTAGCTCATTGCTGTAATCCCTTGCTTCTGCTTTTGTGTCTTGCAAAGCATTAGAAGCATATTTCTTTGTGCAAAGAAACACTGGTAATTTTTTCTTGGATGACCAAATTTTGAAGCGATTATGCCCTATCATTAATTTTTTTTTTTCCTCTTTTTTCCTCAAAGTGCCGATAGGGTGCTGAGCCCTGTTTACAAAGTTTATTTCTATTGTGTTTTGCTTTTACCCTATATGAAGGTAATTACTGCATGGCAGAACTGAGATTTAACACATCTGAAAGGTGTCTCTGTTCAGGGCAGAATTTAAATCAAGAGGACTCGGGTCTTGTGTGAACAAGGAAATGATGCTGCTTATCAGCTGGTGTGTGCTGGGGTTTAGGCAGCCTGGGTAAAAACGGTCCTTTTCATTTTATTTACCCCTATTAGGAACCAATTTAAAATAAAGCTAATAGGCCATGATTGTACTTTTAAAAAAGCGTTCTTGTACAAACTGCTTAAGTTCACACTTTTAACTAATCCGATGCAGGTTTGTTGTGCAGTAAGGTTTAAGTAGGAGGGGTGGCTGTTTTCCAGATTTGGGGGCCAAAACACCTTCCAATCAGTATGGTATTTTCTCTAATGTAAAGTCCTGGTCCAGACCTTCCCAGTCACCAAATTCCACTTAATCCCTGGAAGTCACAGAGGGAAGTACACGCAGACATAAAGTGGGTGACAAAGAGCACGTTTGTTTCTTTAGTTGGGTCAGGCACAAAGGCAATAAGAGTAAGAATTGCCTGTATAGAAGATGTTAGAAAAGGTTTGTATGTTGCTTTGACTGATGATTTTAATATTGTCACTTAGTCTGGGCTTCTAAACTCCAAAATTACACTTAAAACCCCCCTACATCTCTTTCTCTAGTGATTCAAAGCCTCCAAGTTTATTATCAGGGTAGATTTTTTAATATTTTAATATTAAAACTAATAAATCCTGCCTGCTGGATCTTCTGAGACTGCTCAGGTAGTTTGCTTCCCCCCTGCCAGCCTTGATGCAAAGCACCATGTAAAGGTAAACTCTTCTGCTTTCGTGCAGTTTGACGAAGACGCTCAGAACTGCTCAGGAAAAGATGCTAAGGAGCACTGGGCACACCCCAGCATCCTTGTGCACCCTCTGCATCATCAGTGCCAACAGGGGCTTTATAGGTTGATATGTTCAGTGCAGTGAGTTCCCTTCTGTACCTCACAAAGGACACAGTGAAAAATAAACGCCTCACCTGTGTTTTGCAATCACCTTATCTGTGCTCTTCCCCAGCAGCCCGTACGTGGGTGGAAGATGACGGTATTCTTCCAAGCTCTGCCCATGGAGCAGGGGCCACTGGCTGGAAGCAGCTCATGTGCCCTGCTCTGGCACCATCCTAAGAGGACAGAGCCATGGAGAAGCTGCTTCCAGCAGTTGGTGTAAGACACTGGTGGTGGGAGCTGTGTTTTGGGTGAAATTTTGATAATATGGGCAAGAAAGCTTTTCAAAGGCTAAGCCCAATGTGATGACAAGCACAGGATTTATTTAGTGTTAGGGATGTGTGGCAATACTATAATTCCTCATAGTTTTTCTGAATACTGGAGGAGAGGGGTAAGAGGGGTGTATGTTATGTTAGACCAGTAGTGAGTGTAATAAAAGAAGACCAAAGTAGAAGTGAATAAAATGATTTTTAGTCTGTTAAGAAAAAAAAAAAGGAGTCCTGAGGATCAAATGGATACACTGCTACTTGCCTGTAGTTGCTGAATCACATCCTGCTCCATCCAGAAGTAACTACAAGTTGGCATCTAAAGGCTGTTGAGTCACCTCTGCGATATGAACTGGTGATTTACATTCATACATCAGAAAAGTGTCTCTGTTTAATAGGGAAAAAAAAATTATTAAAAAACCACTTTTGCAAGGGACTCTACCAGAAGAAAAATCTCTGGATGGGATTAAGATTTCTGTTGACAACAGACAGGCAAAAGCTTGCCAGAAATATGCCCCATGTAGCTACTGGGAGAAGGTGGAGAGATGCAAACATCCAGCTGCAGCGTTGGCCAGGAATATACCCAGGAACACATCCTGGAGGCTGGTGCTGAAGGGTACAGGAGCTACAGCTCCCTCCTTTTTCTTAATGCGCAGTCCCTAAAGCTGAAGCAGAGCCTGGGGAGCAGACTCCTACAACTACTGGCAGAGCAACGTGCCAGCACTGTGCCCAGAACACCGTGACCATGTTTTCTGGTGTGTGTGCCCTCCCATTGCAGAGAATCAGCCCTTTGTCTGAACAACTCCTTTCTCCTTTTCTTTTCTTTCTGAAGTTTTCAGTTGGCAACTGGAAAGGGGGGAAAGGGGAGGGGGGGGCAGCCTGCAAAGATGAAGCAGCTCATGAAAAGAAAGCTGCTGAATAGGCAAATTGTTTTATCTGGATGGGTTTTGTGTTCCTGACTCTGTGTTGCAAGGGAAGGTACAGTACAAACAGTGTTCTGGCTCACACGTTCCTGCTCCAGCCAGGACATCGCTCTTTCTCCTGCTGCTGCTGTTTGAAAGCCCTGAGCTTGTGTTATCTTCTTCCTCCTCCCCCTGAAGATATCTGTTCACTGCTGATGGCATTTCTGTTTAGTAACGGCTGTGTTTACACACTATAAAAAAATGTGAACTAGTCTCAAGGATCCTGCAGCTTTGTGCACCCCCACAAAGTGGTATTTCCTATGGCCACAGACTCCAAAAGGGTCCTGTGTTCCCAACCTCACTTGCTTAACAGTCTGGAAAGAAATCTGGGAAGCTGAGGATAAAGCATCTAAGTGAGCTTTAGGAGGAAATGTGGAAGCCCAGGCTTGGAGTGGGGTCCTAAATTGCTCTGCAGTGGCTGAATCTTCTGCTTCTTTCTTCTTCCTTCAAAAAAGCTTTAGGAATAGCTGAGGCTCTGGTCAGCTGGTGGTCCCTTCAGTAGCCCGTGTAATCCCAGGCTCCAACATGGGATGTGTTGATAGTTTTGAAACAGAGAGGCGATGGTCTCCGTATTATTAACGGTCATCAGGCATCTGGTACGAGCTAAAGGGATTTTGTGCTGTGAAGGCAAAAGATCAAAAAGGAGGTATAAATTTTTAAAGGAAGAAAAGAAGAGGAAAAACAAATGATGGTAAATTTAGCGCTTCACGTTCAACATGGCGGGGAGGGACAGGAAAGTGGGATGTGTGTGTCCAGGCAAAATAATCCTGATTAAATAAGTCCTGTTGATTCAGGGCCCTTGAAAAAAGAATTCCTCATCTGATGCGACTGAGGTTTTTTTTGTCCTGAACTGTGTCAGAGAGACACTGAAATGCTCGTCACTGGGGGGAAAGGAATGGAGCTGGTGGCCCCTTCTGTGCTAAAATCATGATTTAAGAATAAGGGGGGGCTTTAGGGCTGCTGGAAGTTTTCTGGTGTTTCATCTGAGAATAAAGTGCTAAGACATTCCCCTGCTGAAAGGTAGGAAGCCAGTGAGCAGGACTCTCTGCAAACACAATGGCTCTATCTTGCTCTATTATGCCACAAAGGAGTGGCTTGCTTAATCTCCGAAATTAATAGAGCAGAGAGGAAACGGCTCTTAAAGAGATGTGTGTCTGCTTCCTTCCTGTGCGGAGCGCGGGGAGCCTGGGGCACCGAGGCAATGTCATTTCACATAACTAGAGGGCTCTTCTTATAAAAGACAATTACAGTAAGTGTAGCGAGGCTGGAATTTTTGACCTTTCAGTGGTTTTTTTCCTGCTAGGGTGGTGGGGATTTTTGTTTAAAACCTTATGTATTATTTTGGTGAAAGATGGTGTGTAAGAGTTTGTCCCGTGTATGCTTTTTCAACAGATTGATTTTTTTTATTATTTTTTTTTTCGGGTCTGCCTCTTGTTTAGTGACATCAGAGAGAAACCAGCCTGCTGTTCCATTCCCTGCCACACTTAGTACAATAGTCTAAATGTGTTTTAAGCCGTTGTCCTAGGAGAATGTCAGTTCAACCAGAATTAACGGAGTGTATTCTAGTAGAACAGCTCCTTTTTCACACTGTGTTGGCCCTTTATAGCAGTGTGTTACTCTTGGTGTGAAGCCAAATCGACTGATAAGCAATGCACTAGATTTTCCTGCGCATGGTCAAGGCTGCTAACATCTATCCAGACATTTTTAGCTGTAGGAAAAGGGCCTAGCGCTTACAAAACTAAACCACACCTAGCTACTGTCACTTCAGAGGGAGGGAGAGAGAAAAACTGGCTTGCCAAGAAGCCCTCAGGATTTTATAATTGCTTCAGGGAGAAAGATGGGGAGAGCAGGAAGAGATGCCGTGGGGACCAGGGCTCCTGGGTACTGTGCTGCCTCCAGCCCATTTGATTTGGGAACCGGGGGGTGCTGCTCAGCATATTTCAGGAACTGACTTTAGTTGGACAGTTGGAGCTATGCTCTGCTTTCATTCCTTAACTTCTGTTAATAATTTATGTGTGATACCGCACAGTAGAAATATTCCTCCAACACTGCATTTTGAACCTCTGTCTGTAGAGGCACAACATGATCCAGCCATGTTGTGTGTCTTGTGCATTTGTTAGGAAGAAAGGGTGTGTGAAGTGTGTGGGTTTTGAGTCACAATCAGGGGAATCTGTAATAAAATGACTATCTGTAAACTGCAGGACAGTTTGTTCCCTCCTAACAGCATGATGTATTTTACATACGAACAATAGTAGGTTGCTTTGCAGATAAATGTGTTTTTGATATTAGGATTATCAGTGCTGCCACCCCTCATCCCTCGTTTATTATTGGACTCACTGCAACAAAACTGCCGAGCTCTTGGTGCTTTTTCAGCTTTCATTCAGCTGCACGATTTGTGATGACTGTGGTGAGCTGAGGAAAGGAGGAAGTTAAAATTTGGGCAGTTGTGCATCTATCCACAGCTAACGAGGCATCTAATTTCTCTGCAAATCTGACACAGCTTTACCACAGCTCTGGCTGTAGCTTCAAGGATGCCATAATTTTTTTCAATTTTTTTTTCTGTACCTTTGCCATTGTCTGTGTTTTTTAAGCTTCATCTATTTATTTTTTTTTATTATTATTTATCTGAAAGATGAGATAGAGAAGTGGCTTCGTATCAGTGCTGCTCACCAGTGGCGCAGGAGGCTCAGCAACCTTTGGCTGCCTCACCCCCCACTTCCCATGGATATTCTAACCAGGTACTGGAAAGGGCCAACTCTCAGTGGAGATTGTATTCCTGCAGTGTCCTTTTCCTCTTGATGCATTTTCAGGAGCACCAAGTAGCTCCATCCATCTGTCCATACCATCACTTTAATGCCCTGCACCAGACCTTGGGGCAGGGACCAACCTTTCTCCTGGTTTTGGGCACGTGCCCAGGACCAACCATTGTGACCTTGTCTGTCTTGCAAGGAATTGCTGTGATCCACGCAGTACTAACTGAGAACAGGCAGCAACATAGCACAAGGTGGGATGGCTAGAGTTTAAAATAGAAGATGGCATAATGAAGTTCTTAGGCTAAATGCCAATGTAAAATTAGCATTTAACCTCCCCCTTAGTATTTGCCTGTTAATTAGGTATCACTGCCTATATTGGCATCATTTTTAGAGGTTGTTACAGCAATATTAACATGACTGAAATGCATTGCATGGAATTATATTATCCATCCAGCTTTTCTCCTGGTGGGGACTTAGATCATCCAGCCCAGCTGGGAACGGTATTATTTTACTTGTTCTATTATAGACATCTAGACAGATACACAGCCCTCAGACTTAGAGGAATGTGTCTGCAAGTTGAAATAATAAGTGTATACCAGACAGTCCACGGGATTATAAGGCTATTTAAATGAGAAGAAAAACTGGGGGGCAGAGATGAGAAGGGAGGGAATTATATGTCTTGTAACAATACCCTTTTTCATCTTCCAGCTACGACTTCTCAAACTGGATCAGGGCACTGGTCTTTCTCTTCTAAAAGCCAGGTCCAAGCATCCTGGAGCAGGTTGGATAGAGAGGATTTCCATCACATCCTTTCTTTGGAATTTTTTTCTTTTTACTAAATCTCAATGCAGTGCCTTTCATGCGTTTTGATGGGAAGTTTCAAACTTGCATAAAGTTTCCACTTCTGGCTGTTCCCTCAAAATAGATGTATAGATGTGGCCCTGAACTGCTGTTGTTGGGCAACAACTATTGTTGTCTGCTCCAGGAACTTTCTGAAATCCCACAAAAGTCTGGGGTCCAGAGTGTGCAGGGCTGCCTGTTCTTCACAATGCCTCCCATTCCCATGCAGTCACTGTCTTTTTGGGGGATCCCCAAGGTGTGGGATGCCATCTGACTGGCCTGTGATAGCTCTGCCCATTCATCTTCCCCAGCTCCATTTCTTTTCCCCCCTCGTAACCAGCACAGAGTTAGAGGGATGCAGGCTCTGGGGTCCTGTGCACCACAGGAGTACCAGAAGGCAGGCAATTTGCATTTTAATAACTCCCTCATTATGTATTTGTCTGATCTTGTCAATATTTTGCATTTTTTAAATTTTGCTGACTGCAGACGTTGTGGACTATCAAGCCGATAATTAGATTGCCTGATTTTAAACACCTCAGTTATAAATCAGAGCAGCCCGGTTCTATAGCCCAGCGCTGTGCCTGGTGAGCAGCTGTCCTATATAAGGAAGGCAAAAGATTTGAGGAAAGCGTTGCACACAGATTTACTGCTGTTAGGAGTGCCTTCGGGAACAGACTTTAAATGAAAGGGGATCGACCCTTTTTCAGAAATAAAAGTTACAGAAATTAAATCTTCATCACAGGACATAGCATCACCTTGCCTGTCAAATGAGTGTGGTTCTTCCCACACCGAGTAGAACTGTTGCAAATCTCACCTTTAGTTTATTCCACCTGTCTAATGAGGTGGAGTGTTTTGTTTCACCTAAAGCCTGAGCTAATGGCAGAAGCATTAAACGCAAATTGCACCTTCAGGACCCCCCTTGAATCACACAGCACAGCTTGCACTGCCATTGATGATGGGTTTATCTCGACTGTTGTCTAAGGCTTTAGAATTATAAATGTTTGTGTTAGACATGTACTTTCCCTTCCATGTAGTGCAGTTATTTGTATTACATGTGGGGTTTGAAACAAGTCAAATATGGTGAGTGCAGAAACAACAAAATCTCTCCAGATGCACAGGTATGTGAGAAGTGAGGCTTAAGTGCTGGTATCGCTGTAAAAGATGTGGAGATCATTTCATTCTCAAAAGAGGTAACTGTGAGTGGATACACAGAGAAATGCCCACTGAAATCAGCAAGAAAGTTTCCAGTTGTTTCAGCAGCTCAGGTCCAGTTATAAAAGAGAGTATGGATTGTTCTGAATATAGAATATCCTAAAGACAGATTTGAGAGAGGAAAAGCCCAAGTTCTGCTTTTATTTTAAAAAATACTACTGATGAGCACTGAGATACCCAAACAGAACTGTGTTTAATGCATGAGGCAGTGGAGAGCCTGGACCTGATGAGATCTGCAGGTGGTATTGGAATGTGGCAGTATGGGTGCTGGGAGGACATCTGCACAAAGGAGCCTGCAGGAACAGGTGAGCACAGACAAGGGCAGGGTTTGCTTCTTTAGATTTGCATCAGGAGCCAAGGGAAAGTTGTGTGCAGATGCGTTGGAGGGGGAGGCAAGGCAGCATTAGAGGCTGCATTATTTCTCTTACTGTAAATAGCTTTTTGTTCAGCATGGAAAGACAGCAGAGCTCTTCCTGGGGTTATTTGCTGTTCTTGCGTGACTGCTTGATGGTTCAGCTCGTTAATGGACCAGGTTTCTATTAAAAGTGTTTAGTTGTTTGACAGCCATGTGCTTCACAAGCCAGGAACTTATTACGTGCTGGTGAAGGCTGCTGCTGCTTTCCTATATGGAGATATACACCTTTTTAAGAGGTAATAAAATTCCTCCTGATTCTTGGATTACCCTTGGAGTTAAGCACAAGCCATTAGCAAATAGAGGTTAATTATCCTTCCCTCCCATTCAATCCATGAGCTTCTGCACATTTTAGGGGGAAAAAAAGTTTGGCCTCTTTCAGAAAACCCCAAGCCAGTATGTGACAGTGAGAAACCCAGATCATGGCAATGTGAGAGGTGTTTAGGAATCCCATAGCAACTCTGCTTTGGCACGAGGAAACAGACAGTCCTGATGAGCCAGTGGTTGCCAGAGTTGTCTTGCAAGACCTGCCCAAGGTGCCCCCCAGCCAAGCCTCGTCCCACCTGGCACCCCGGCACCCCGAGCCCTGGGAGCAGGGGCACTCAGTGGTGAGCAGAAACTCGTCTTGCACAAGTGCTTGGTGAGGAAACGTGGTGACACGGTGTCTGATCAGCTTGCACTGCTGTTCTTGCAGGGAATCGATTTCCTTGGCTGAGCTGAGGAATGGGGCCTCACACGTCGCTGTGGATGCAACTCGCTCGCAGGAACCTGGCAAGCTCCTTTCCTGCAGCGCAGCTTCGTGTCCCACACCAGAATCGCTGTATTGTAAATGAGCAAAGTTTGTTTTCCGGGAGTTGCTCATATTGACACTTCTGACTTAACTGTCTGTCTTGTTACAGAAGAGATTTGTCTCGCAGAAACCAGGAAATGCTGGGTAAGGGTGCGGGGTGCAGCTGGAGCAGAAACTTCCTTAAATCAGAGGTCTACCCCAATGTTACTCTGTTTCTCCCAGGCGTTATTTTTGGTGTCTTCTTGTGTACTAAGGAAAAGTACTTCAAATTGAATTCAGTATTCTGAGTTAGTCCTTCCTCGGTCATGAACAAATGGAACACAGATTTGATTTTTCAAAAATGACCAGCAGTACAGATGGCAGGATCTGAAAGACACTGGATGATCAATTAGGACCTCTAGATCCTCCAGTGCTTCAGTAAGGCATGTTTTCTTGGCAATAAATAGAACTTACAGAAAGGTAAGACAATTACTGTAAAAAGAAAGCACTAATCCAAGAAGGAGATTTTTTTTATTGGAAGATTGATAAATTGCCATGCATTTTTCCTTCAAAGATACACTTGACATTTATCTGTCCCTGTTCATATATAATAAATGGGAAAACCAGGAAAATTGTATTTCAACTTAAGGCCTTTAAGAGGAAAAGAGGAGTAGTTTTACTAGAGAAAGATGTGCTCTATCTGATCGCTTCTCCTTATTCCTTAGGCTGTCATTTACAGCTGGATAAAGCAAATATAAAACCCTGCCAGGTTAGAACAGTACTATTTTACATCCATTGTCCAAACGATTGCACAAAGAAACAAGGTGAAGGACTAGGTCTGTGTTGGGTTTCTGCCCTGGATTTTTAAGTGGAAAGAAAGTGAAGATGTCTAAAAGGGACAAATATAACAGCTGAAACCTCCGAATAAATGTGCTTAATCATAGTACACCATTTTCGTGCATCAGCACCTCTCACGTCTGTACAGAGCTCAAATAATATCAGTTCTGTAACAGTCTTTACACTGGTACCAGAAGAAGAAAAAATAGGTTGAGGTTTTTTAATTTTTGTTGATCTTACAAAATTCATGCAGTTAAAAATGCACAGTATTTGAGTACAAATAGATATAAACCAAGCCTTTTTCATTAAAAACAAAAAGATATAATTAGGCAACGTTTTTGGCTTTCTGTTTGTTTTTGGCTCCAGATCTGACTCAGATGTTTGTGTAAGAAAGGCTGCACTAAAAAGTGCAAGGTCAGGTCTTGGTGTGCTGCTCAAATGTGTCATGGAGGGAAGGGGGAGAATTGCTGTGATACATAAGGTTGACGTTTCCTGCCCATTTCCTAGATCATGTCTGGTAAATCTAGTGAGTGAAGCACGGGAAACCAGGTACGTTTTCTCTGCAGTCTCTGCAGCAACTTCAATAGAAAATAAGTTCATTTTGAAGAACTGGAGCTCTCTTCCTCCAAAGCAACCACAGTGGTGGGATGAGGTGTACAGGGCTGGGTGTGGGCCACAGTATGGAACCAGTGGTGCTGGTGAGCACTGGGAGGGACTCTACTGAAAATTTGCTTCAGAGGAGAAGTGGGCTTTCTGTTAGGAACTTGGGAATGGGAGACTGGTGAAATGCTTGTTGGTCACAGTGGTTGCAATGAGTTCAAGGACCTGGCAGAGCTTTGAATAGGTAAGTGTGGAAGTGAGGGGTTGCAGCCTTGGTAAGCACTTGGAACTACTGAAGTTAGTCCATTTGAAGAAGTTTCATTTCCTTCTACAGAGCAGTACCTGACAGCCTCTGTGCCAAGGTGAAATAAAAGGGTTACCCCCAGCCACTTCTTAGTGGCTCATCTGTTTCAGTCTCCATTGCATTTGCAGTCAGTCAGTGCTTCTCAGCTGCAGTTCAGCCACTTCCACCTGAGGGACTGTCTTTTCTTGTAGAGGGCAGTCATCTTACCATGCTTCAGATGTCCCTGCTCACCAGCACTGAATGAGATAAGGTGCAATTCCACTTGAGATTGCTGAGACTATTTGGGTGCAGAACATGCAATGTCCTGCTGAGGTCCCAGCATGGCCCAGAACAGGGGGTCACATTAACACAGTGCTCACCCACACTAATCCCAGAGCAGCCTTGGCTTTGGAATGTCTGAGCCCCAGAGGAAGGAGTATGGTCTAAAGTGATGAAGTGATCTCAAGCATCTCTGAAAGGAAGTGAACCTCTCCTCTTTCATCTAGGGTTAAACTGGTGCCCCTTCAATTCCCTGAATGCCCTGAAACTTGAAGGTGGACACAATACAGTGTTTAGTGACAGATCAGAGCACTTCCAGCAAATCCAAACTTTTGTTCCCAGTTTGCAAGGTCCTTGCATCTTGTCAGTAACACTCCATAGTGCCATCCGGACATGACAGTTTCCTGAACGTTGCAGCAGTTGTATCCTCGCTAAATTGTGTAACAGTAGCTGAAAGAGGAAGTTCCTCCCATTCTTTCGGGGGAAAAAAAAAAAAGAAGAGCTACCTGCCCTCCAGCTCTGTGCTTTGGGAGAATTCACAGCTCATTCAGGTTTGCAAAGTTTAGTGTGAATGGTTTGGTGGGCAGCAACCCGCCATCAGCTGCTGTCTAGGCAAGCCAGCTCCTCCTGCCCCCTTGTCCTCAAAGGCAGACAGGACATCCCCATTTCTGTGGCCGTGGGTGGCTGAAGCCCTTTGAGGAGGAATGGCAGAATTCTCAGGAAGTCACTGGATCCAGTGATGGATGTGATAAATTAATACAGTAAAAGAGTTTTGCCTTCACTTTCCAACACTGGAAGAAGAGCATGTTCTTGGGCTAGAAAACTTTTAGGGGAAGTAGAGTAACTCTTGTGGGTAAACTGAAATGTCGTAACTAAAAGGCAGCAACAGGTTTTTTCGTCCTAACCTAGGTACGTACAGTTTAAGTGTTCTGACCTTTCAAGAATATATTTGCTCAGCTCCAGACACCGCGTCTGTGTTAGAAAATGGAAGGGTGATTTACTGTTGATGTTCAAAAGCATATGTGAGTTTTCCTGTAATACTATTGTTTGTTAGCAAAGGCCAAGTCTTGCCACCCACGGTTCCCAGTTAAGGAGCCCTTACTAGGATGAGGACCATACCCTAGGATATCAACCTTGTACTCTGGGTAGAGGGAAGGCTCCCTACTCATTTGAAAATTTAGGTCCTTTAAGAAAGGGCTCAGGAAAAAGAAAAACAAAAAAACAACCCAAAGCGTCTGCAGGTTTTTTCTTTTCTCCTTAACCTGATGCTCAGGTTATGTAATGTGAACACTTCAGACAGATAACTGTGATACTCTTGATTGAACACGTGCTATGCTTACAAGGAAAAAATAACTCTGACCAAAAAAAAAAAGAAGAAATGCAGATGAATATTGCAGACATAGTGCACAGTGTGTGCTGCTGCCTGGCCACTGCCTCCTGTGCGTCTCAGCCTTGCCCTGATGCTGTTTCCTCCGTGTTCACACCTCCCAAATGTGGCCATACCTGTGGCGGGGTAGAGGAACTAACGAACACGGTTTGTTTGGGAAGTCCCATCATCATTTAAAGTTTTAATAACAGTGTTTGATAGCACTTAGTAATGAGAGAGAAGATAAGTGAAATGGGGAAATGAGGAGCCCATTTGTGAAGCACTCACAGGGTCTAAGGTTTTCTAAGGTTTTCAGGTTAACTTGTCCCCTTGAAATTAAATTGGAGCCAAGTGTCTCGGCTCATCTGCAAACCTCAACTAAGGCACTTAATGAAAAAAACAGTTCCTTTACATGATTCCCTTCCCTTCACCATTAGCAGGATATATAGGATTCCATCAGTACTTCCTCTGTAAATCAAGATATTGTCTCCATGTGCAGTTCCGGCTTGGTGTGGAAAGCATTTCATATTCAAAGCTTCAAAGGTCAATCATCTGATTAATACTGCCATTCCCACGATGAGTCTTTTCTCTCTCTGTGGTAACCCTGTAGTTTTGAAACGCCTCATGCAGATGACACTGAAAGCATTTCCTATGCACTCAGACTTGACCCAGCTGCTACAGCAGAACTGGGGGTGCTGCAGCTGTTGCAGAAGTTCCTCTAGGGAGTGAAGGAACAAGCTCCAGCCATCCAGGAGGCTTGCATAAGATAGACCCGCTTCAGCCAGCAGTGAGTTTCAAGGTCTTTTTTCCCCCTCTGCTGTACATCTTCCTAGAGTTTTACAAAGAGACCAGGACCACGTAAAGTATTCCCGAACCGAGCAGCATGCTTCATCCTGTGTATTCCAAACTACCTCCTCTGTTATGACAGATAACTGCAGTCTGGCTACAAAGTCTGTATCAGGGATTGGTAACCCTCCAGGATGGTACTTGGCACTCAAGAGCTAACACATGTTTTTGTTACATGAGCATGAGTCTAATAAAATGGCTCACTGGTTTAATATGCCCCTTTGTAAAAACAAGGCGCAGTTGGGTTTAGAAATTGTGATGATTTGGCAAGTTCAATTATTAACTTCTCTTCCAGGGTTAAGCTTTGACCAGAAATTTGCCATGAACCCATGGGCACATCCTGCTAGGAAACAACATGCAGAAATCCTTCGCTGTCCTACTTGATTTATCTGCACAGTGCAAACTCGGAGTGTAGAGCTGTATTTTCCCTGGAGGAAGTCACAGCAAGCTCCATCACCACTCCAGAGTAGAATGTTCTGAGGTTTTATTGTTTTAGTACTTCGATAAAGTTCCGCTCTGCTCAAGACCACGCGTTGAAGGAAACTTTGGCAGGTCTTGAACTGACGAGTTTTATAGTCCATTTTCACCGTGTTTTGGGAGAAAAGTTGGAATGTGGTGAAGAGCCCGAGCTATGTTAGCTATGCAGTGTCCTGTGGGATTGTTTGTGAACACAGCAGCTAAAGATAGAAGCTCACCACAGAGATGCTAAAAATATTGTCCAACTCTATGGTGGTTGTTTAGCATTTGGAGCGCTATAGTTGGCCTTACACAGACAAAGGGAAGACGCAGTTTTGCAATTTGAATATGCAAATGAAATCCTGATCTTGCAAATGTGCAATCATATGCTTGAATCTAAAAAGGCCACTTGTATTCCTGAAGTTAAGCATTGGCACGATTAAGAGTTTAATCAGTCAAATACGGTGTCATCAGAAGTCAGTGTGATTGCAATGCAATGCAGAGACTTTGCTTCAAAAAACAGCCAAAAAAAATCACGTTGTGTGATTAAGATCAGATCTTTACATTCCACATGTTGATACTTGGAACTATGTTGTCTGATAAATCATCTCTTATTAACACAGTAGGTTGCAAACAGTTTCTTCTTTACATTTATATGCATGATTTAGTAAACAGTATTTTAATATCAGTGGGAACACACGCTATGCTTCATAGCTTTCAACTGTGTGACCTTTCAAGGCAGAACAAAAGCCTTAGAAATTGGAGTTTACATAAAAACTGAGAAGTGTAGAAAGCTTAAAAGGCTGTGTAATTCACTTCTGCAGCAAGAACACCATTTTCTCTAACATTGTTTGCACGAGTCAGCATTTATGTTGTCAATTTGCAGTGATGAATGTGTGATTAACATTGCTTCTAGGACTGAGGGGAACTGGTGTGTACAGCAAGTGGAGAGGTTCTCTGGTTAAAACCCAAGTAACTTAAGCATTGCATATTCTGCTGGAGAGAATTTCTCCAACTCCTATATATTTTAATTCACTCCTTTAGTTAAGAATAACAAAAGAACAAAGAGTGAACTCTCATCTCTGATGAAATCACTGTCCCAAAATATTTATGGAATCATTTAGGTTGAAAAAGACCCAAAATCATAGAGTCCAACTGATTTATTTCATTGAGGCCAGGATTTCAATGGCTTTATACAGGATGAAGGCTTCAGGGGTGGAGCCTGTGTTTGGTTTGAGGTTTTTAGCACCACTGATATGCAGAATCCCCTTAAAGGTCCCTGGGTAAGTAACAATTCAAAAAGCATGTTACAGAAGCCAGAGCTGTGTGCTGATCCAGACGGAAAGGTGTGTACAAAACACCATGTTGCCAATGAACAGTGTTTCTATTCCAGTTGATACACACTGAGAATTGTGGAGGTGCTAGGTAGGTAGGGACGAAAGTGGTGGGATAAAATGAAGTAGTCAGAAAAAAATTAAATATTTACTCTTCTGCTTTACAAAACATTTCTGCTTCTGCCTGTATGCAGAGTTCTCACTACATCTAGTGGGACACTCACTAGATTAATCTTTTTTCTCTAAGTGAGGCTTGGTTTTTTGGTTCTGTATTAATCAATATCCTGTTTATTGTTTCATTTTCTAAAAGGCAGAGGAACATCCAGGAGGCTACAAAGGAGCAGGAGAGGAGCTTCAGGACATTTCTTTTTCTTGCCCATTTGTTCAATACGTCTTAGAGTTGTGTTCCAGTTTCAGATACCACTTATAAGAAGCCACAAACGGCTCTTTTAAATGTTTAGGCCCCCACCAAGCCTAGAGGAGAGCTCTGGATGCAGTAAGGCATTGCTTTCCAGTACAGACAGTTGGCACTGGGCTGGCAGTTGTGGCAGCATTCGGGTGCAGCCACACAGGGGAGACTAGACCTATTATTCTTTGAGAGAGTAAGTGTGAGTACTTCAGCTGTTGGAACAAAAATGCCCTTTTTTTCAGACTGAAATCCCATTGTTACTGTTCTGTGAATTTCAGAGGGTTTTGTCCCTAGTTTTGACTTAATTGGAGTCTTTGCCTCCAGGCTGTTAATTCCCCAACCATACCTTTTGACAAAATGGCACCGGTAGTTTGGTAAAACTGCAGGAGTAAGTCTTCTGAGATTTTAAAAAATAATGCAATATGTGGCAGAGAAAAAAAGTGTCAGACTGGGGTTTATCTGGTTATCTAGTAAATGGTAAACTTACCTCATAATTTAGGAACATGTACAGCCTGTTTCTTCTACTTGTGGCCATTGCATAACTGTGCCAGTGTTAGGGGATGAAAAAGAGGAGAGAAAAATATCTTACAAATCCTGGGAGACCCAAGTAGCAAAAACATCACTTCTTGCTCAGTGGAGAGGAGCTGCAATTCTCCAGCCTGGCTATTGCCATGAGAAATTAATGTAGTCTACAAAATTACTGCAAAGTGTTCCATAGGACTTTGAAATTAATGGACTATAAAAAAAAGATATAAAACAATACTGCTGGTATTAAAACTGAGGTAAGATGAGGTAATACCGATAGAAAGGCGTTGAGTCTAAGATTGATCTTGATTTACAGCCAGATATGAAAGAAATGCTCTTGTACTACAGCTTAAAACCAAGAGGCAGAGAACTTGTTCTGTCTTCAGCTGTCTAATTAATAACACTTGTCATTAAATGGAACGTTGAAGTTACAGCCAAACAATATGCGTGACGTGATTGCTGTAAGTCTTCAGATGACTAATTGCGAGGCATCTGTACAGAGATCTCCTGCTAGCAGCACAACACAGGAGCAAGCAGTAGTCCTGTTCCTCCAGATCCATTTGTCAACAGCAATTTTTCTCCTGGAAAAATTTCCATTTTAACAGTGCCGTTAATACTGAAAGCCGATGAATTGCTAAGGAAAGACAAGATGTGAAGTCTCTGAACATTTGTTTTGATAGGGCAGATCTCTGTTGGTGCCTTCCAAATGAATCTGGTAATTCTGTCTGACCTGAAAAGTAGCAATGCTGCTGGTTGGGGTGTTTTTTTTCTTTTTTCTTTACAGTGAATGTTACTTGCTCTCTTGCATGCGGCTGGCTTGTGTGGGATGGCAAAATAGGTATATTCGTGGCTGTGTCTTTATTCTCCTTGGAACTGGTCCTACATTGATCTCTTCACACAGATATTAGCGATGTTTCCTGTAATTTTACAAAAGCGTAATTAGAAAAACCTTGTTCACAAACTTGCTGCTCTGCAGCCTGTCAGTTGTTCCAGTTTAAAGCATGATATAGATCACACATATGTCTGTCATTATGAGCATTAATTACATTCACACGAATCAGTATGAAAAAGTATTTTCTTCCCTTTAATTTTTTGTTAAAATTTAGAAATTCTAGAAATTTACCTTCAGCTCATAGTAGTCCAGGATGAATTTCCTGTTAGTTTCTGTGGTTTGAGTTTATTGTAAGATCACATCTTTCTGGTTTTGTATAGTCATGACGTTTGATCTTTGGGACTTTTGTGCTTACCAGCTAAATAGCCAGGTCTGCAGTCACTTTTTAGAAGTTCACACATATTTAACAGTCAAACAAGAGACCTGTTGTACTGCAGCGGTATCACAGGAAAAGGGGATTGATCATAGCTCCGGAGCCGCTGTGCGAGGAAGCAAAACCTCATATCATGGTCTCTGGTGACACACACGAGGTGTGTCTGTCAGCCCAGACCCCAGTGGTGCACACAGTTCTGCAGGTTCCTACGACTTTGCTCTGACAACAGGGAGCGTGGAATTTATTAAGGCAAAGCACACACCTTGCTTTCTTTTTTTCTCTTTTAACACAGCTTGAGGTCCCTGATTTACCGAGGGAATAACTGGAGAAGATCTCAATGAGTGGTGACAGTAATGGGGCAAAGGATCACAGCACACTCCTATCAAGTCAACTGATGTCTGCTGATGGGAGATCAAATTCTACTAATGTAGCAGCAGTGTTTAGGAGGTGTTTTATGTGTGCACAACCTAAGTAGCAGCTTTGAATCCCAGTTAATATATTTGTTTTAAAGATGGCAGACTTCATATTGCCACTGTAAGTTAGAAATTGGGAGAAGCTCTAGTGTCAGGTAAAAATAATCCACATAATGCATACAAGCTAGCTAAGAACCAATGTCCTTTCATGGTTAAAGTGACTGTGCTTACATCCCCGGTTCCTCTTCCTACATCCTCCCTTCCAGTTGCCTGTTTCTGAGAGCATGATGAATAGAAGGAAATCCACCCCATGAATTTTCCCTGTTCGTAATCCTTTCTCCACTACCACACCTCATTATAAATGGATCTGCCACCTTTCCAACCTAAAAGTACCCAACAGACCCCAAAGCAGACTCTACTCTAGTACTCCTTAGCTGAGGAACTGGGGAATTGTTTTTTATAAGCACACTGAAACACGTCTCTGGTAGCTTGGAATTGCAGTGTGATCTCTTTCCTGACAATGTGAAATGACAACTTTATGTCCATCCATGCTGAAATCACTCGAAATCAGAAGGGTCAAACAGCCTAAAGCAGTAGGGAGAATGTGATTTTAGCTTATGTTTAATCTTGGTATGGAGAAAGTGAATGGTAGTTTTAATTGCTTGAGCCTCCTTGAGTTCTCCTTGTAGACTGAGATGTGACTTCGATAAAGCGCAGTTTATGTTCCTCCTGGTTAGGTCCTGCTGTGGCTGCTCACTGGTTGGCAGGAGGCATTTTTTCTCAGATTCAGGTATATAATGTGAGTGTCTGTTACCAAACTGCAGCCAGCACGCAGGAACAGAAACTTGCAGATGTGCTAAATGCACTTATTGCAGTGCCAGGTCCTGCTGTAGTGCAATGGGATCGTTGCCCACGAGCGTTTGGGCTTTGCTGCTCATGTGCAAGCCAGCCTGTTACCCAACACAGCACGTCTGCAAGTGACTGCTACCATTTAAGAGGTAATATTATATCAGATTCACTTTCCAGCCTTCGAACACACAGGCGTATTCTCACCTCTTCTTCACAAACTGTCCTCAAAGATTAGTAGGACACTAAAATCTATCTAGAGTGTGGATAAGTGAGCAACAGAGAGCACAAAACTTTCCAAAACTGTTAATTTAAGGCACAAGAGAAAAAATTGTGAAATTTTCTTGTTTTATATGGAAAATTGCCAGTTCCATTTTCTCATTGCATGACTGTTTTTGTCAGAACAGATAGAAACATTTTGGGCTGATGGGCAGATAGGTCTCGCTGAAGCTTGTTGAAGCCACAGAGGCTGAAGTCTTGATCGTTGAATGCTGCAAACAGTTTGCCTCCGGCAAATACATACTTCCAGTTTTGGCAGTGTCTAGTGTTTGAAAGAGACAGAGAGTGATAGATTCTCCGGTCAGTTCAGTTGAGCAAACCTTAGACTCAGGTTTTATACTTTGCAGAGGGGAAAACCAGTTTGCAATATGCCTTGAGAAAATACTGGGAAAAAAGAAGACTTCTACTCATCTCAGGCTTTTGCCTTCCTCAGCCTTTCCACCAAAAATTAAACATGCTCTCTCTGTCAAAATAATTCAGATATGCCAGATCTTAGCAGCCTGTTGGTGACCTGGATTTCCTGGGTGTTTTGCTCTGAAAGGCAAAGCTGCCACCACATTAGGAATCCCAGGATCTCTGGTGAGTCTGATGTTTTCCCCACCTGCCCCATCTCCTTTTACCATCATTTCTCTCTTTTCTTCAATCAAGTAAACAGAAAAGCCAACACCTGGGGTTTCCCAAGAGTTGCAGGAGTCTTGAGATTCCTAGTGAAAGAAGGTTATCTGATTCCCATTCTGGATATCCCAGGCATGGATCCATAAAACTGAATTTATTAAATCAGGAGAGTCTGCAGCAGTCATGCTGGACACTGGACAAGGGGCAAGTGGACAGCTGCTGAGGGAGGATGCGGACACCAGCATCCCATTGGTGTCAGTTCTCACTTGGAGCGGCTGCGTAGGTGTGGGAATCACTGCTGTAGGTCGGATCTGTCCATGGCAGAGTGGAGTGGGGTGGTGCAGATCAATACTCAGCACCCTGCAGTTGCTGTAAACCAAGGTTTGACTCGCTGACAGGCTGCAGGCACCAGGAAGAGGCACAGAAATATCTTGCCTAACATTTTTCCTCTCTCATTTCTGCATTATGTTGACCTAAATAGGAATCTCTGGTTAGATGTGGCTTGTGTCTGGTGGAAGGGGGAATCATTGTGAGGCTGGAGAAGTGAGACTCTCTGGTGCAGGATGCGGTTGCTCCTTCGTCTGCGATTCCCACTTGCAGGTGAAGGTGTGAGTGACAGGTGGAGAATTAACAGGGCTGGCAGGAGGGCCATGGGGCAACCTGGATCACAGGGAGAGCTGGGGTGGCAGCTGAGGACAGCTGATTTGTTAAGAGAGGAGGAAGGCTGAGTGCTGGCCAGGCAGTGAGCCAGTCCAGAGGTGCCCATTTGCTTGGTTATTAAAATCCAGTGGAAGAATAATAATAATAATAAATACCACAGTGGGTATTTATAACCATTTTTTCACTCTGCTTCAGTTTTTGTCACTTCCTACCTTCCTTTCTCCATTTGTTGAGTAATATTAAGTTACTCAAGGCCAGCACCACCTCCTAAGTTTGGAAGGTGCCTGCAGCCCAAGGTCACCCGAGTGGGCAGACCCAGCGAGCCCAGCCTCGGGCAGGGCACAGCCAAGGACTGGTTTCTCTTGCCAGGTCTGCCTTTCCCTCCTTGCACAAGAGGAGCCTGTGGAGCGCTCTGCCCACACGGGAGGGAATCAGTTCTGTGTGGACTGGGAGCATGTGACAAATTAGCTGTTTGTAACCACAGCTGTACAGCTTCCGTGGACAGAGCAGCGTAAACAGTTATTATTTATTCTGGTTGTGCTGCCACTGCAAGCTAACAGGGCTACTCCTGTGTGACTCGGGTTTTTCCCAGAAAGAAAGCCTGCTGGTTTGGAGAGGATGGTAGTGCTGGGATCGTGGCACTCTGCACTTCTAAAAGCAAACCTGGGATAATGGAGAACTCATAATCGGATATTCCCCGAATCGGAGGGCCTGCCTTTGTTTCCCAGGTATTCCCAAACAGAAGTTAGCTTGTGCATGCCAGTGCATTTTAATGCATTTTGACAAGGTCGCAAGAGCCCCTTTGTTGCTTGTCTGCTTCGTCCTTGCTTGCACATCTGAATGAAGCCTTCCCATACTGAGCCATAGGCAGCCTCCAGCCAGCTTAGGAGTGTGCGTGTGAGTGTGTGATGCATTTCTAAAATATTTTTCTTCACTTCTCAGACACTGAGTTTGAAACACAGCTGCCCAATATACTAATCAGCAGAGAAAGGGGAAGAACATATTTCGGTGCTCTTCTCCTTTCTATTGATTTTGTCAAATTGCGTAAGCCCTCTTGGAAAAAAAGGAGAAAGGGTTGGAATAAATTGGCTCCTTCCTGGGGAATCTGGGGCCGGATGAAGAAAATGTTTTTGGTAAGGGAAGAGTTTAGAAAAAGACAGGCTTTAAAGAGGTGGTCTTGAGTTGTCTAGGAATACTGCCTGAACTTTCTGCAACAAGCAGCTTCTTGAGTTAGTGAGGTCAAGAGCTCCTGGTCCCAAAAGTTGTAGTGCCTCAGTGACGCTCTCCTGCCACTGTTGTGGTTGGCATGTCTGAGCCAGGCAGCGTCCCAGTAACATGAAACTGTGTTGCTGTCCCCTGCGCTGGTCAGGGCTGCCAGAGCAGCACGGGCATGAGGAGCAGTCACTGGGAGCTGGGCAGGGAACTACTGGCTCCTCACAGCCAGCACCAGCCCAGAGAGTGCTGTGTGGGAGTAACAACCACCTGGGTGTCCGTGGGAAACGCTGAAACCAACCTCTCAGCCAGCCCAAGGAGGGATTTCTGCATGTAGTGGGTATTTCATACTTAAGTGCCTGGTGAAATACTGTTGTCTGTTTTTTGTATTGGTGATGTGCTTGAAGTAGAGGGCTGATGGCACCCAGGTGTCCCTTCTAACCAAAATTATTCTGTGATTTGTTTAGTTGCTTTAGAGAGAGTTATCTTTTTCTCTCAAGTTGGGTCTGTAGTCAAATCTATCTTAAGCAAACCAGTGCTACGAAATTCTGTGGAGTTATACCTGCTTGCACTGGGAGAAATTGGTCTTCTGGATTTTATGGTCCTTCTACAAATACCTAGGAAACAGGCGTTTTGATTTTCAAGAGAACATGACACTTAGTGAATTGCACTCCCTCTCTTACAGCCAGGCTTCTCAGGAGGGCTAAGCAACAGCATCCTATTTAAAAGTCCTATCCCAGTTTTGGAATGCCCATGCCATCTGAAAGCCGTGGCCTTATTTTATCTGTTTATATCTAGTAATAGTCTTGGGGAAATGGAGTTTTGTTTTCCCATCCCATTTATTCCACAGTGCAACAGTTAAAAAACTGTTTTTCAGAGAGTTTAGAAAGCCCACATTTTTCCCCAGTAACTCGAAGCACAGGAATGTCCTATGGCAAAGGAAGAGCTGGCAAGGACATGCATGCCAGCATGTCAGCTGGCCGAGGGTGGGAGATCCCCCACCACTTCCTGCCTGAAGGTTCCCAGGGTGCAACTTGGGAACACACTGTGTTTGTTTTGGATGTGTGAAGCCCCTGTAAAGATTCTCTATACATGTCTGGGGTTTAAATATGTGTAGTTATGCTCTACCAACATGTTTCAGCCTACGCAGGGCAACATCTGTTGAAACACGCAACTCTGGCTTAGTTTTAGCAAAGAAAATGAAGGAAAACAATTTCATCCATCATTAGACTAACACTTGGGAGAAGATTTAGGCCTTGTTCCATTTCCTAAAGCTAAGCAGATGTTGGCCTCATCAGCCCAGAGGAGTAAGCAAATGGCTGATGGTTCAGCAGTGTCTGGCTGTGGTGCAGGGACAGTCCCAGAGCAGAACCTGCCCAGCACTGCTGCCCAAAGAGGCACTGGAAGCAACTCTCCAGTGTTTTTTGAGCACAGTCCATGTTAAAGCAACTCCATGAGGGATAACTCTTAGGGAGTAAAGGGAAAATAGCCATATGAAAAGGCCTCTTTGCCCCAATGCCAAAGCTGCTGTGTCTGTTGATGGAGGGTAGGTGAATTCCTCCTAAAAGCTGATCAGCAGCTCTTTGTAATCTACAGACTTGCCATGATGATCATGGACAAATGTATCCTCTCACTCTCCTCCAGATGTCTGTGTAAGCTGGATACCAGCATGGCAATGTCCAATCCTAACCCCAAACTAGATCTACAGCCTAAGCAACTGTAGGCACAAATCTGCCATGGTCCCTCTGCCCACTGATTTAGAAATGAGTGATGAGAGGGCACTGGTGTGAGTTCAGCTGAGTGAGCCACCAAGCAGCTCTCCCGTGTTCCCAGGTCAGAACAATACACATTTGTGGGCGATTGCCTGAAGATAGGCCGAGTTTAGGGGTGGCCAGTAGCTGTTTGCACAGTGACCTTCCTGTGCATGGTGCAGAAGGAGCCGCACATGGTGCACCCACCCCGTGCCCTGCAGCCTCCACACGCATCATGGTGACAGTCCTGTGACACTGTTGTCTGAGAGCACCAAAGTTGCTGCCAGTTGTGGAGTGATTTAGGCAAAACTGTGATGTGTTTAAAATTAGTGTAACATTTAGAAATTGGTCATACCCAGCAGAGCCCTAGAGTGGGTCTGGTTGTGCTGGGGTTAGGTGGGAGGGACTTCTCTGGTGATATGAGCTCTTATTAGATGTGAATTTTTTTGGTGGCACTAGATAACTGGCAGCACTTGGAAACGTAGCCCAGAGCTGGGAGAGGCATTACTGTGAGCTGGCTTAGAGGAACCAGTGTTCTTTAGTTTTCCCATTGCTGATCAGATACTTTTCTAAATGCTGCCTCCCTCTATTGATAAACAAGGTCATAGTGCATATTTCCCTTACCTTGAAGCAGCAATGTTAATATGTGATTAATCCTGTGACATACAGGTCATGCTTGTTAAAACTGAAAGCCATGGATGATTCTATTTGGAAGAAATTGCCATATGCTGAATTATTAGAGAAGTGTTGTTTTCAGTTTCACTTTCTTTATGTGTAGAAGGCAGGTTTCTTTTCCCTAAGATTTGTGGATTTACAACTCCACCATGTCTTGTAGATGAAGATATTTATATAATTGTGTTTTGAAACACATCCATTTTTATGAATGAGTGGCAATCCTTCAAAGGAGCAAAACCCACAATGCCTTAGACTCAGAAGAATAAACAAAAATTAAGAAGTTTAGCTGTTATTTACTCTTTCTGGAATCTAAAACATCTGTGATTAGGAAGCTGGAAAGTCTGTTTAGATAGATAGCTGAGAATTTGTTTTGTTTTGGTTTGTTTAGAAAGTATGCCAGTTATTTCAGATGTTCTGCCTATAAAGAATGTAAAACAATTTAGTTGTCTCAGGTCTGAATTTAATCCAAGTCACTGGCAGAAGGTCACTAAATTCAGTCCAGAGTTTCATTCAGATCTGCCACTTAGACCTAAAAAATGTTACCATAAAAGTGTTGGCATGTTTGTTATGCAGGGAGTATAATGTCTTAATTGAAATAGAAACTATTTAAAAAACTTCTATTACAGTTCACATGACAGACAGTGTTTTATAGCTTTAACATCTGTTTTAAGGCCAACACATGAGATTTAGCCTTTGTCTGATTATAACTCTGATTTCAGTGAAGTAGCACCCATTCAAATCCTGATCGAATTTGCCTCACATGACTGGGTTTTTAATTGTACGATTTAATTTTTTTTATCTCCAACCTGGTGTTGCAGTATGGAACTTCAGCACACGTCAGAATAAGGTCAATAATGGATCCTTTCTTCTTCCTTTTATATTTCCACAGTTACAGGGATCCATTAAAAGAAAACTGGAAGATGATAGCTCTCCTGCCTCCAGTGGCGTGCCTGATGTCATTTTCCCAAATGACAGTAAAAGACTTTGTCTCGATGACGTAAACCTTGCCATGGGCCAGGGTGCCAATCCCAATGTGGCGTGTCCAGAAATGCAAAGTTCTCCCTTCTCCACCGGTCACAGCGCTTCTTCCCTGGGAGTCGCGGGGCACCCGGTGCTCCTGGAAAACAATCACATGAATGGGGGTGGCATTGGATCCCCGTTTTCAGTGGCACCCAACACGGAAATAAATCAGAAGGGGTCAATTGGAGGGCAAACCAACAACATTGTCCACTATGACGAGAAAGGAAACAGCTTACAGTCTGTGGACCAAGAGCTGCAAGATCTGTTGGAAGAGCTGACGAAAATGCCTGATCCTTCTCCCAATGACCTGGATCTGGAGAAGATTTTGTGCAGCAAGGCTGAAGATCCACTTGGTCTGAGTCATTCTCAACCGAGCATAAGTACCACTCCAAAGTCCTCCCCACAGACTTCCCACTTGGAGAACCATGTTGCTAACAAAGATTTTTCTCCAGGCTGCAATCCAACGAGTGGAGGATCTCCTCAGATGAGACCATCGTCTGCTGGAGCTAACTTCCAGGTTCCTCCCTCAAACAAACCTGCTGCATCGCCCATCTCTACAGCAGCTCAGAGCAAGAACCAGCCACCACCGATGCTTCCAGTACCCCTGCCCAACATGCCCAGCTCCAACTGGCATGCTCAGCAGCTAAAGCAGCTGGCAGCAAGCAAGCAGGTGTCTGGTACAAAGCAACAAGTACAAGCTCCCAGCTGGCCAACTATGTCTCCTCCTGGTCTCTCTCCGCCTTACAGGGCAGGATCATCCCCGCACCATCAACCTTTCAGTCCTCAAAATGTTATGGTGTCTGGCATGCCTGCCAATAATTTACCAGGAAACAACATTCAGAGTCCTCAGAACACTCTGCTTTCAAGCATGACTTCCAGCAGCACCCCATCCAGTGGCCCCTCTCCTCCTTACGGGTCTGAGAAGCATTCCAGTCCGGCTCTGAACCAGCAGCCCTTCAGCCCACAGAGCTCCATGCTGCCCGCCCTGACAGCAGCCAGCTTACCAGCCAACAACATTAAAAGTCCACAGAACAACATGGTTGCCAGCATGGCCTCCACAAATACTGGACCTTCTCCACCATATAGGCCAGAAAAGCTGTCAAGCCCAGCTCTGCATCAGCAGCCTTTCAGTCCTCAAGGTACATTAATCTCTAACATCACTCCCACCAGCAACCCCACAAGTATGCAGAACTCGCTTTTTAAATCAATGACTACAAACCAGGCCAAAAATATGAACATAATTATGCAGCAGCCATCCAGTAGCTTACAGCCAGGTCTGGTGAATGAGAGCCCTGTTAACCAAGACCAGTTTTCCTTCAATAACACCAAACCACTGTCTCACTTTGCCTCAGAGTCAGCTACTCAAAAGATGTCCCCTCTGACAGCAGGACAAGGACAGCAGTCTCTCATTCACTATCTCCAGCAGCAGCAGCAGCAGCAGCAGTCTCCAGCCACACAGCAGTCCCAGCAGACCAACAACAGCCAGTTTCTCCAGCAGCAGTTCCGACAGCTGATGCAGCCACATCGGGTGCAGAGACAGATGCAGCCTGCCACGCTGCCGTCTCAGAGCAGACAGGTGAGAACATCTCTTCTGTCTTATATGGCTTGTGTGAAAATGTTGAGTCATTTATTTTCTTATTTTTACTTTCTTTTGTGTTTGAAATGTGATGTCGCTAAACTTCTAGGGGGCGTGCAGTGTACACATGGACAAGGCAATAACAAGGGTCTGGTGTTATCAGAGTAACTTTATTTTTTTCAGTTGTAATATACTGTAATTCCATGCATTGTCTCTTCTAGCCCAGTGGAGAACTTTGTGCTAATAGTAAAGCACATTTCATATCACTAAAATAATTTTCTTTTACATGTATAGGTGATATTCTTATTTAACTTATAAGCTGTAGAGCTATTCTCATTGCATGTTTCCTGTCATCCTTTCAGTGGGAATATCTTCTTTTTATCTTAGTGCCCTTCAACAAATTCATATCTGTGTTATGCTTCTGAGGCTAAAAAAGATCAGGTGGGGTGAGAAGTGAAGTTAAAATATGTCCTTCATGGCCAGCGGGTCAAATAGTACAGCTCGCGAATAGCAAAGAGGCAGACTTGAAATACCTGTTACTAGCATTTGCCAGAAGCCATTCCCTGCTTTGGATGAGGGCCATTCCCCACCCATAGTGATCTGCGATACCGATCGAGCCGGTAAATGCAAAAGTGCAGCTGGCAGAACGGAGCCACAGCCCTGGTTTCTCCCCAGCGACCTTCTCCCTGAGACTCACAGAGAGGTGTGACTCTGCTACTACTCCGGATAAGAGACATGTACTGTGAACAGGGACTTGGGAGCACAGAAGGGCTCGGGGAGTCAGTCTGAGAGCAGCCTGGGTCTGAGGAATAAACAGTTGTCTTTTTGTTAAGAAGAATAGATGGGAACACTGAACCTCACCACCAAACCAAGGACCTTGTTAGGGCGAACCAGAACTTTGTAAGCAGAATCCTCCAGGCTGCTTAGATGTGCATCATCTCCATCAACTCCTTGGGAAGGGCTGAGACACTTCTTTCTCAGCAAACCAGAGACTGATCTCTGAAGCTCTGCTGGGATCCGTGTGAGAGCTGAGCTGGGGAATGCACTTCAGAGCTGGGGTTTCTTTGCTCTCCTTCTCTGCTAAGTGACTCGTTCTTATGGAGGTAGACTTCTTCAGTGTAGGTGACTTGGTGTTACCTTGTCCTATGGTAGCAACAAGAAATAAAGGGGTAGTTACTAAATGTCAGATTCTTAGTGGTAAATCAATGAGGTGCATTTCCACTGTGCCGCTTTAGGATCAACTCACTCTCTTTCGAGTGTTGCTCGCTCGGTACTCCCTTACTTCATGCAGCAGCTTAAAACAGGCAGCAGGGGAGGAGTGGTGCCTCGCTGAATTTGTTACACAAATGTAGAACAGGTAACAATATGGCCTCTATAGTGCACTTCGAAGGGATATCAATACAAGGCCCTAATGCAACCGAGACCTGGAGCAGTTTTGTTGCTTTAAGCACGTGAGGACCCTGTTTCTGTTCAGTGGGACCCAAATTAAACACACAGTAGAGGGTCTTGCTGCTTTGGGATCTAGATGTATGGATAGACATATCATGGAAAGGGAGCAAGGTGTGCAGCAGCTTCACTAATTATTATTGCCCACCAGATGTTTTACTCTGGAGGCAGGTGTGGGTGAAGAAACACATTTCCAATGTTTTTTTGCATCTTGGATGAGGGCTAGTAAGTTGTTAACCACAGTAACATCATCACTTTTGAGCATACATCCATAACCTTTGAGCATTTTTTGGCTCCACCACTGAGTCTGTGGAGTTGCAGTATCCCTGTTGGATTCCTGAGGTTTCCTATGCCCCAGTTTTCCCTGCTTTGCATTTGAACCACCTCTGAACCCCCTACATAACTGATTAGCAAAAAAAAAAGGGGGGGAGGGAGAGGAGAAAAATTCCTGCAGCATCTCTCTAATTGGCCAAAACAGTCCTTCTTCCAGCAACTTTCCTGGTGCTCTGCCTGTGCTGCATTTTCAGCTGATTCTCACTGTCAGAGAGAGAGTTATTATAAGCTGGCTGCTATCAGTAAAGATCAAGGACAGTTAAGACAATGATTACAGGTGATGAGCATTTTACATTTTCAGACTAGTTAGGTAAGCTTATGGTGCCTCCCTCGTTTTACAGGGAAGACTTATTACAGTAATTACACACCAGATGACAGTGCTTCAGTTTTACAGTCTGTTGAGCTGCCGAGGAAAGATGGTGGATGTTCAGGAGTGGAGCATTTTGTAAGATTTTGATAACTTCACTGCAAATCTCATAGAAGAAAATGGAACCTGAGTGCTGAATTAAAGGAAAAATTACATGGGAAAATTATTGTAGGTAGGAATCTTGGAAAGTCTGAGATACTTGCTACGTTTCTTGGAACCTAGCATGGGGATCTGTCTTTTGTCTGCAATAGGTTTCTTATTTACATTCAGAGATTGATACTGAATTTTGGGCCCAACTTGCTGTGCACCAGTTTTACTCCATCACAGTGAAGCAGCTCTGGTGACTGTGGTTTTGTTTTCCAGCAGTGTACCCAGAATTGAATTTGAGCTTTGCAGAATTTTAGTGCCAATTCTCTCCTGAGGCAGGTGATGAGTAGGACTTTTCAAGTATAGAGCAGTTGTTTCATTAAAAGGCAACATATTAAAGATTCAGAAGGCAGGGGAGATAACTTCTTCACCTCAAGAATTAGTAGCTTTCCAGTGGAAAATTGCCCTTTTTTAGCCTCATTCACAGAAATTTGCTCAGAGAAAAATAACAGCATTCCCTGGAATGTTGTTTAATGCTTAAATGTCATCCCTTTACTTTGTGTGTGTGTTTGCAAATGTGACTAAAATTTATAAAAAGAGGGCATAGTACTTTTTTCTTTGGAGCAAGAGGTACAGCTTTGTACAGAAGAAGAATGTGGATGGTGGCCAGTTGGAGGGAGAACAATAAACCATGAAATTTGATCCTTGTAGCAGGCACAGCAACATGGGGAAGAGAGCAGCAGCCAGGACATAGACACAGACTGAGCATTTTGCTGTTGTTTAAATGCATATTAAAGCAAAGACTCCCCCGTTCCAAAAGCGGGGGTTCCTCCTGGTGCCTCGCAGCTCTACCGTTCCCGTAGTTAATGACATATCTCTTAAGTGTAATCAGTCTGTGTCCCAGATCCTGTATTGCCTGGACAACTGATAAATCTGATGGGGGCTAATCTGCCCCCATCTGAAGCACTGTGTCTGTATTGTTGAGCATTGACGGGTATTGATGGAGGCGCTGACAGTTTGTATTGTGGGACAGCGCAAAGCCTGGCAGGGCTAACGCTGCTCTCCTGGGGAGGGCAGGTTTTGGTTCTATTCCTCCAGGACTGTGAGTGAAATTATACTCAAAGGTCTGGACTCGTAAATCCCCGGTATAAAGATGGCAGTAAATGCCAGAGAGTCAAAGATAGTCTCCAGAACTATCGTGCACAGTTTTCAGGGCTTGAGCTTCGCCACTTGACTTTATTGGCTGTTCCTGAGTGCATGAAAAGCTGCATTTGCCCAGGCAGGTTGAATAGTTGGGCATCTCCCTGATTTTCATGTTTAAATAGAGTTTGTACTTGCACATCTCCTATTCTGGCATGTCAGATACATTGGGCCCAATTCTGCCTTCAGCAATGCTGATACAACACCCCTGCTCCCAGAAGAGCTCTTCTGTTACTCCCTCCAGTGTGAGAGCAGACACAGGGCTCTGTGCAGGGAAAGGAGGGATCCCCTCCTCCCTGAAGGCAGCAAAACAAGCTGGTGATCTTTGCAGTTGAACTCAGGCTGGAATAAAATAAACCCTTTGGGTGGCAATTCCTTTTCCAGGGCCAAAGTGATCTGAGTGAAAACTTGGTAGTCCCGGGGAGGAGGGCAGCATTGCCCACTGCTCTGTGTGTGAAACGCTGAGAACCAAAACACAGCCACAAAGGTTGCTGTGTTGGGGGGGTGTAGGTAATAAACAGCCATTGTCTGGGTGGGACACGCTGTGCTTCTCTGAGCTCCTCTTGCGTGGTAGGAACTTGTGCTATTCTTAGAGCTCTCCGCATTCCTGCTGACAACCAGAGAGTTGCAACGCTGGATTGTCAGTGAAGGGTATATTTGTTCCATCTCCATTGCCAAAAATGATGGTAGAGAAAAAATGATAGGAGGAGAGACACAGAGAAAACTAATATTATTTGCAGTAAGAGTGGCTGTATTTTTACTACATGTGGACTGCATCTGAGATAGTGAAGAACATGCTGAAACTAAAAAAACCTTTGAAAAGCAAAGTGTTTCTTTTACTGTGGTGAAAGCAGCAATGCATTATCTGAGTTGGAAGAGTAAATTGTAGGTTGCAGAGAAACACCAAAACCCCTGAGCTAGATTAAATATACTAGGGGGGGAAATTAAACAAAAAATCCTGTTTCTGACCATGAGTTCTCAAAATATAGAAAAAAAACTGAAGAAGAAACATACCGCTCTAAAGAGCAAACTGACCCAGAGCTTAGATGTCAAAGGTTAAATAAATAGAATGGAATACAAAATACAGCTTTTATTAATATAAACAGAAATGGTAGTACCACAGACTGATTCCTGGGTGTCGTATGTTACGTGAAATTATTTCTGCCTGTGAAAAGTCAGTGCACTGTGGCTGTTAGATGAGACTGTTCTGATGCAGCAGCACTTTAGAGGCTCTGATGCAGATTGATGAAAAGTTTGGAAAAGCATAGATCACAGCCCACAGTGTCTGAGTACATACGGTCCTCTTGTAAGTACAGGGGAAAATAGTGGTTTATTTGGGATTTCCATGATGTCACAAGGAGTCTTCCTAACACATAAAACAATTGTAGTGTCATGTATTATTAGTAAGACCTAAAGTAAAGGCCAGATTTCATCTGTAATCCCCCATCCTTTTTCTTTAAGTGTCAAACTTATTTTTAAAGCCACTTTGAAAGAAGTTCTGCCTCTTCTCTTCTCTTCTCTTCTCTTC
>VZRE01002443.1:586752-592060 GCA_013396775.1 Cephalopterus ornatus | reverse complement strand
TTTTTTTTTTTTTCAAAGATCAGTTTAGCAGGAAGGACCTCAGCACTCTATAGCTCTTGCCTGTTTACTGCGAAAGCTCTGTGCTGTAGCTCTGAGTTCCTGTTGAGGTAACCTCAAAATCCTTGCCAAAAGGGCTGGACTACATGTGTATAGCTAAGGAACAGACTAGAAAAGGCCGTGAGATTTCTGTCATTGATCATACTTATGGTTTTGTACCTTATAAAATAAAGTAAAAAATGTATTGTTTTGCAGAGAAGCTCCATTATAGGTCAGCCCTTGTCTTAACCAGCCACTTGAGAGTGGCCCCACTTGACTCCCAACACAATTTACTCTGACCATTAGTTAAGGACTGTTTCTGCACTGTCTGTGGTGTTCCCAGCTCCATATGGTGGTAGCTTAAGGCTGATTTAAGAGTAAACAAGAAGTACAGGGTTTTGGTCACACAAAGGTATGGGGCTCAGTCTGTAAAAGAAATTAAGTGCAAGGGAAGTACTCTGTCTTGATTGTACTCCAAATATGCCAGGAGTCAGAAATTAGGTCTCACCTCTTTTTGTGGTACTTGTTGGTTCATTATCATACCTTTTCCAAAGTAAAACTCTGTTTTGGGGGATTTTTTTGTTATTTTAATGCTGCTTTTCTGAAGATGAAATTCCTGCGCTGTACTGTATGTTCAGTATTTGCAACAAGGAGAGATTCTGGCTTTGCCCCAAACCACTTACAATCTTGATACTTTTACAGTGAACATCTCTGGAGCAGTGAGGAAGATTTTTGGAGGATAAGAGGGAATGTTGGGCTAAAGCACCATACATAGTTTATAGTCCTCAAATACTTGTCCTGTGACAGTTTCCAGTGCTTCCAGTTTCTTCTTACCACCCCTATTTTCAGCTATCAGTTATAGAATCATGACTTAATATTGCTAATTGCATAGTAAACAGAACAATATTGTTTGCCCCAAGACAGATTACCATTTCTCATTACAGAATTCACATAGACCACAAATCATTGATACCATCTCCACCAGTTATAATAAAGTTTATCTTCAATCTGATAAAAAGCATGTACTGAATAATAACTGTTGCTCTTATTCTAAGTGGTTTAAAAACATGCTTTTTAAAAAGCTGGGTAGCTCATTGGGGTTGCAATTCTGCATTTGCCCCTAGCCAAGAGAGGTGAGAGTTGGGGACATAAACGGTCAGATTTCCAAGCGTGACTGTGGGTGCAGCGTGTGCGGTGGCACTTGACAACTGATGAACCTCTTGCTGTTATCACAGTCAACTAACACAGTCAGTCCCACTTTCCCTGTATTTATCTGTATTTGTACTTGAACCCGTTGTTCAGTGGGTTACTGATTTGCTTCTTTAGCTTATTCATAGGGAATTAAAGGGCACTAGATGCTGTAAGAAGGTTTATCTCCTCAGTTCAAACTGTAGAGATCCCTGGTGGTGTGAAGGCTTCTGCCTCAGTCCCCAAGATGAGGACTTGGACCTGCAGCAGTGCAAGGATAGACACTAAGTCCTGACTGAAAACTGCCTGAAAAAACAGGTTCATCTCCCACCACTACTTATGCACACTCATAGATGAGGAAGAAGTAATTTAGGAGGACACAAACCACTAGAAGTCATAAAGGGAATACCATGGCAGAGGTATGGATACTGTAATGCTTTTCAGCAATTTTACAAAGGTGGAAATCTTCCAGTATTCCATTTTCAATCTGCCCTGGTGAATTTAGATACTCCTTGGGAAGGTTAATCTTTTAACCCTAAAAATTTTTATGTCGTATATGCTAAGATGGAAGCATTTGCATCATTGTGTGTCATTAAGAACAAGATTGGCCCAAATTTAGCTGTTACAGCTGAATTTTGCATTTTGCTACCTGTTTTCGCTGAGATTAGCCTCAGCCAGGAAGTTCATCTCTAAACACAAACTTTCTCACTCTACTTCTGACTCAGGAAAGGGCTAGTTTGGTGAGAAGTCCTAAAATCTGGAGCCAGTTTTAAAGTTTGGGGACTTCATAAGGCAACTGAAAATGCTGTGCAAGTCCATCAGGGTTCGGATCGGGGTGTATGAAGTTGTGATTGAATCAGGTTCTAGTGTAATTCTGTGGGGAAGCAGGGATTCAGAAGGATTCTTTCAGAGTTGAACCCCAAACTCATTAAAATATTACAATAAAGTAATTAATGCACATGGCCACTAGACACTCTTAAAATGTAAATTTCACAGCTGTAAGAAATTAGATTTGTTTAAAAATAACAGAAGGCTCAAGTACAAATTATGGAGTAAAAGCCTATAAAATTTCAAACTTGGTTTTAAGGCATAGGGTTTTTTTCTTTTCTTTTTTTTTTTTTTTTAACCAGCTCATTTACTTCAGCACTAGCATTCAGAAACTGTCTGCCTTTTGCCTCCGAAGTTGTAGTTAGGTGCCAGTGCAGAACTGATTAGTTGGGAAGTTTTCTTATCAGAAGAAGGCAAATTTTGCAAGGAATCTGTGTCTCCTCTGAACCCCCTCTGGTGTTCAGGAGGTGCCGGGCTTGCAGCTACAGGCACAGTCATGAAGTTCCCTGAACTTGACACTTCCCATGTGAGTTGTTTGCACAGCTGGGAGGACAGGTACTCAGCTGACACCCGGTACTGACAGCTGTTGGGAGCACCACTTTTTCACTGTACGTGTGTTTTGGCTGGCACAAGCATAACTTGACCTCTAGGAACTACTCAAATTGGTCAATGCCCTTGAATCAATCTGTGCCACAGAGGCCAAGAAAATTAAAGTTGCTTCAGAAGCAATGGAGCAAAACTGGATTTTGCGAGGGATGTGACGTATCTTTTCAGTGCAGAGGCCTAATTCCAGATTCTCCAGCACTTTCTCACCCATTGGTGTTTACAAACATGGGCCTGACTATAATGGAAGAAAAGAGTTTGGCTAACAAATGTTCAGCAGTGTATTTCACTCTGTTTACATTTGAAACAACTCTGAAATGCAAGGCTCCACCATGGCTTCTTGGCACACCAGCTCCAGCAGAGTACTGAAATGGTTGAAGGAAGGAATTCCTGTCAGAATATGTTCCAGATGAATCCTGTTGGAGATCCATTTCTAAATGTATGCTACGTGCCTAACTATTAAAAAGTTCAGATTATGACCCCTCTAATGTTATTTTAATGCTAGTTTTTAAAATGTAATTATAAATCAAATTGCATTTGAGATCTGAAGCTGACAGTAGTGAGCTGGAACAGTCTAAGATCTGCTTTAAAAATAACCCCTCTCAAACTTTATTACTGGTTTCAGAAAGAGAAGTACAAGTGGACTGGCTAGATTCATCCACCCTGTTCCCATTAGTGGACAGGACAACTTGCTAAGTGTCAGTTGTCTTCTGGTTTACGGAGACATAACGTGGGACTTTTATCTTTACCTGGAAATTGCATTTCTGAGTTTCTTTCCTGGAGCTTAAGCAGAAGATACGAGCTCATTTAAGTTGTATTTCCACCTTTCTTTTCTCATTCTTTACCATAATGAGTTTCTCTGAAGATTAGGATTTCTAAAACTTGTACAGTAGACAAAAGGTTGGGAAAAGCAGGCTATTATTTGGGAAGTGCAAAATTTTGGGGCAATGCAAGCAATCGTAGAAAAGAAATGCACTTAGTAACTGTTGTGTTGGTCAGTAGTATCTGTATATACACATTTGAAAAAAAAGGGCTGGAAAAGGTACCAGAAGGACACAGCTGAGAGGATGGAAGTATTCAGCAGGGTTGAAATGTTCTGTTCAAATAATGGCCATAATGATTTTGGTAACTTCATATTTCTTTATCCCCCCCCTTTTTATTTCCCTTAATAAATGTAAATGTTTGCATTAGATACTCCTGTAACTTTCCTAAAAAATTAACTAATCCACAATGACAATGCATTAGAAAATATATAGGCTTTGAATTTCCATTTATATAGATGTAGCTTAAGGGGGAGGGAGGGAAGGGTCACTGGGTAGGTAGATCTGAACAAACAAGTCATAGTATCTCCTTAGGTACATTTTGGATTTTTTCTTTTCTTGTGAATGTGGAAAGTATATATTCATTAGTTACTTATGAAATTCTTCAGTGAATAATGCATTTTAAAAATCTTTATTTGTAGAGTTTTTTTGTTTAGATTATTTATAAATTTATAGTCATAGCTGGTTACCTAAATCATGTTATTTCTTCTGTTCCCTGATTGCATGAGTTACGTATTCACTTGATTCAATATACAATGTAAATTGTGAGTGTTACAGCTGAACATACATCTCAGAATTTTTGTTTGGTTGCTCAGTTACATAAATCAGCCAGTTAGAAGAGGGAGGGGATGTACCACATGATCTACTTAAGCAGCTAATACTTTAAAATTTTGAGATTATATATCTAGAAGTATACATTTTGACCACAGTACGTAGATTATATAAATTGAGTGGTATTATTTCTATTCCCTGATTAATGGTTGATGCTGTTACATCTACAGAATGAATGTCAATTCAAACTTCAATTTGAAATTTGAAGTCAATGAATATTTAAGCATTCGTTCTAGATGTTGACTGTGAAGACATGCTAATATTGGTACAGCACATATGCTCCAAATTTTGCAGACAGACAAAAACAGAAAGTAGTTACGTGTTCCTAATGCTGTTAACTCAAAATTTTACTTTGAATTACAGTGTTTTATAATATTTACTCAGGTCTCGTTTTTACCTCTTTTGCAGATGGAGAAACCGAGGCAAAGAGGTTAAAGGATCTCTCCTGAGCCACAGAGTGTGTTGATGTCTGTTCCCACATGTGCACAGACTACTAGACTTCACTGCCCTGGCTGCAGCAGGTAAGACAGATTGTACATACAATGTGACCAATTCTCAAATTGACTTAAATATTTCCTAGAAAGGTGAGAGACTCTTAAATATCTAAGATCAGCATATATGCTGTTTGGATCCCTGAAAATCATGTGAAACAGACTATTTTCTGTTGCAGACATCGAAAAATCATGGATGTAACAGCGTGTTAACTAATAGCTAAAATGCATCTGTTCATTAAACAAACATCCTTTTTCCTGACATTTATTAAACAGCTGGTGTGGTAGGTTGAAGGCCTTTTTGGTTTTCCATCCTCAAATAATAAATATTCTTTAAAGGCAGGACACCTAATACTTGTGACTTCAAATGTTTTTTTATGGGACGTACTGTGGTGCCAGAGAAGACTATGGATGTGTAAGAACATGTTTAGGCTTTGTTCTGAATTTTGTAGGCTGTGTTTGTGCTGCAGTTGCTGCAACTCTTGCAGACACAGTCCTTTAGAAAGCTCA
>VZRE01002443.1:574252-576752 GCA_013396775.1 Cephalopterus ornatus | reverse complement strand
TGCCAGTAAGGTTTAAAAAGTGTGTGCCAGGCAAGGGAATCACTGTTCAATGTATTTACCCTCTGGGGAGGTAAAACACAGATGGGGGAGTTAGGAGTCTTCTAACATTTAGCTGATACATTAGTGGGTAGCAATTCTGCTTCAGGGATGTTCAAAGTAGTTCATCTACCAGTTGGGAATCATTATGGGCACTGGGACTGAGGATTAGATATGATAGAACAATAAGGGATTGTGAAAGTATCACTATCCTCCCCCCTTCCCACAGACAAATGTTTCATAGTCCTGGGTACCCTTTTACAGCTCTGTCTGTCTTCAGAAAACAGTAGTTCTGGATTAATCAGGTGTTTTCATCATACATACTAAGCACCTCTCTTAAAGTAGGATTCAACTGTCGTGGACGAATATGACCTGGTAATATGTATTTTGACCAAAATTATGTAAAATATCTTCTCTGCATAAAAAGCAGTACTGTTACTATGTATATTCTCACCAGTTAGTTGGAGTGAAAATAGCTTGCTAAAGCATTTGCATTCGTATTTCAGTACTGGGTAAGCAAATGCAACATTAGCTCTCTGGGATTGTTTTTACACTGTGATATGCTAGGCTATGCTTAAAACCTGTAAATTCATGATGGAGGAAGGGTGATCACACTTTAAGGAAAGGAAGAGCATAGTCAAAAATCAGGAGAAATCAACTCGAGCTATGCTTAGTTATTATTACCTGATGACTTTTACCCTAGAAATCTCACCTGATCCTACATTAATTTTTTCCTGTTTTTTTCCCTCTATTGTCTTGAAGTTAAAGCATTTTCCAAAATGTACAAACAAACAGCTAATTTCATTGCACTTCTGTCTGCACGCATTGAAATAAAATATGATTAGCTAGCTGAAAATGTGTAACTTTTCAATCAGTAGTTAATTCAGTCCCAGAACTATATTCATATAGGTTTGAAACAAAATTGACCTTCTTGTTTACGTAATGTGTGCATACAATAAGTGCCTGATTCAGTAACAAGCTACTCAACAATGTAGATTTTCTGAGACCCAGGAATAGAAGCAAAACCTAGTATTCTTCTGAATAGAGCCATCACCTGTGCTCTGCTAATGCTCTGAAGTTTCTGCATTTGGAATGGGAAAAATCAGTACAGGAGACAAATTCCTCACGTTCTACAGAAGACAAACTTCTCCTGGTCCATTGTAGAGCAGCTGAATGGAGAGCTGCAGGAACAGGGAGGGGGGTAGGCCCCTTCTCATGGCTGTCTGGCGTCATTCCCCGTGGCTGCTGTTGTCATTTTGAGCGTAGGAAGTTTTGTGGCTTTAGCCCAGAATGGACACTAGAAAATACATGTGGCAGTGGAACCTCTGGGCTCTGCACCCACCCATGCACCAGAAGTATGTGCTGTGTGAGATTTCACTTTGTGTGGTGGGCGTGCACCTTTTTCTTCTCTGCATTTCAGAGCTGTGGCTGAAGGTGACTCGTTATGGGTATTTCTCTCACTGACAGTGGCAGAAATGGAGTAGGGATTATCTTTAGTGCTCTTCAGAGCCCTGTCTGGAGGCCCGGTCAGGATAGTGCTGGATATCCACAGCTCTCACTGATAGCCTGTGTGAGCTGAAGTTGTTCTGCACCTCACAGAACTGTCTTCAGTGCGAAGAACCTCAGGATATAGGGAGGCTTTGACTTTGCTCTGAAGTTTCTGAGGCTGTCCTGTGGTATATTGAATACTCGCTTCTGTCTTCAAACTGGAAACGTTTGATGACAGAGTGAAACAACTAGAAATCCATGGGTATTAATTTGACTCTGGATGGACTTTCCTTTTTTACCTTCATGTGTATTTCATATTGGTAAAACTTCAGACTTTCTGCTCCTAGTTTCAAAAAACCCTTTTGTCTTTAACTTAGCATATATTTCTTCACTTAACTGTGTTGTAGGAAGCTGAATTTTGCTCTTCAGAAATGTCTCAAACTAGCGAAAATACCACTATTGTTTTCATTCAGTATTTACAGCATGTTGGTGAGTGTTAACATGCCAATAACAGAGACACTGACCTGCACACCTGAGTTTTCATGGTATCTGTGTGGGGAAGAGAAGCAGTGGTTCGCTATTCTGAGTGTCAGCGCTGTAAATCGGGAGAATGGTGTCTTGTTGACTCTGCACCCAGATGGAGATGGACTTGAAACAATAGTGCTGACAGAGGTGTGAATCCTCTCACCTCATCTTAATGGGGTGTTAAATTAAAAACTTAGTTATGACCATATAAACGTTGTTGTTAAGACAGTTGTCCACAGCACACAAACCTAACATGAGTCATTGAACACATACATTTTACAGTATATTAAAATATTTATATTGTTAATGTGTAGTATAATGGAACCTACTGGATTTATTTCTAAAATTTGGAAATGCATTCTGTCTTTTAAATTACTACTTAAGTGTTTAGTTTATTGATGTGAAGTGTCATTTATAAATTCATAGCCATCATATATAGCTTATTTGGATT
>VZRE01002443.1:526752-569252 GCA_013396775.1 Cephalopterus ornatus | reverse complement strand
GCTGTCCGTGTTCCATTAGGTTCGTATTTAATTATGGTTCTTCCTTTTTCTTCAGGCACTCTCCAGCTTCCTGGACCACACACTACAATGTTTATCTGGTCACTGTTTTTTTCAGTCCTGCTGAGCACCCTCAATTCCACCTAAAGTGAATGGGAATTGCTGAAGCTCAGCACTATCTAAATAAAGGCCCCTATTATCGATGTCACTGTTTGAGATAATAACTTGTGCCATGCATGAAGAGTGAAATCACTGTGCTTTTTTAATTCCTTCATATGATATTTTGCTACTCTTTACTTTTCTCTACTGCTCAATGGTCCAGCTAGATAGCATGGCTTTTGAAATAGGCGATGCCTTCTCTAATTAGGCACCATTGCAGTTACTGATGGATTCAGACAATTTTGTGTTCAAAGTTAATGAATGTTGGCTTTGATCAGCCTCTGACTGTGATTGGTAGCAGTAGTTTTATCCATGCTTTATGCAAGTCACCCAAACCTCTTGGTTATACAGAACTGAGCTAACAGCCTCATAGAAAAAAAAAATCCAGTAAGTGAGCCATTGTCAGAATGTACCATGTGCAAGAAACCCAGCTCCTGACTCCTAAAAGAGATGCATGGAAAGGATAGCAAACCCCAGGTGTTTAATTTAAATCTTAAGTATGTGGTCAAAGGTGGTGCTGCAAAAGCTGTATATTCTGTGGGGTTCAATCCAGGTATCTTTCTCCTGCAAATCCACTTGGCTTCCCAGCCTGGCTCTACTGCCCCATCACTGTGAGTGACGTTCTAGGAAAGAAAAAGAGGTGTCAAGCTCAAGTAATCAGGCTGCCTTTAATGATCTGTGCAGCTGTCTCTGTCTCCTCTCTGCACAGCTTCTAGATTAGATGTGTGTCTGTCCCACACCTCTCCACACTGCTCTCTCTGTGATGCACAATCACTGCATCAGAGCTCATGGGGAGGAAACTGAACCTGTGTGACCATTCTACTGGTGCCTTCCCCATAGGGTTTTTGATGAATTTGCATTAGGTGATTATCCCCTCATGCATGTCTTGGAAAGGCAGGTAACTCCACGTTGTCAGTTTTCCATCTGTAGCATGTGGATAATGATACTTTTCTGCCTCACATGGGTGTTGTGAGCACTAATTAGTTAATGTCTTTTCAGCACTTTTATCATACAATTACTAAGCAGTTATTGCTATAATTATTATTTCTTATTATTTTGTTGTTCTTCAAATAAGGGATTTTGAGCACTCAGCTATGTCTGAGTGTTTAAAAGTATAACTTCATATACATTAAGTGGCAGTGTTATGGTAATGCCAGTTGGTTGCTTTAAAAGGCTGATCTGTGTTTTATGCTCAGCAATTCACAAATCCACCCCAAATGAAGCAGTGTTTTCTTTCTGAAGGAACATGCCACCAAACACCAAAATCCAGTGTCTGTAATATAATAAGGCATAACATGGTCTATGTTAGTTGATTAATAATGTGTGCTTTGGGTGTGCTGTGAGCACTGGAAGAACCTCACTTGTCTAGAGGGAATTTGAGGCTTTGGACATAAGTGGCTGAACTACAGGTGTGTCAGTTCAGCAATATGGTATTTTTGAGTTTGTGCCAAAACCACTGGACTTCTGCAGAGTTTTTAGGTTCTCTCAGACCCCAAATTTAAGTAAAACTTTAAGGAAAAAAACCCCAAACCTAACAACTGAAGCAGAGCTTATCAAAGAAAAGATGAAACCATCACATGCCCTGTGATTTGGTGTGGAAAGCATGTGCCTACAAGAGTCATCAAGGGGATAGTTAAACACTGTTAGAATAATGCTTCCTCAGCTACAGAATCCAGCTCCAAGATTCTCTTGGCTTTGGGATTTTCTAAGACCAACAGAATTCCTTATTCTCCACATGACATAATTTTTAAGCCTAGAAATCCTGTTTTTTGCACAAATTAACAAAACACAACTGTTTTTGTTGGGTGTTAGTTTTGGTGGGTTTTTTCCTCCTTTTTTTTTTTTTTTTTTTGTTTGTTTGTTTGTTTTTTAGTTTGTTTTGGTTTTTTTTTTCTCAGAGAAGGGGAATTCTGAGGTATGAAAGCTTCTTCTGGCAGATCAAGGGCCCAGCTTCTGTTGCAGTCTTCCTTTTTCTGGACTACTGTATGGAACCTTTTCCATACAGTCTGAGGACAATATAGAAGGCTAATGGCATGAAGGATTCAATTTCCCAGGTGGAAAGCATGGGCATGGGAATGAAATTCTTATTATGTACAGCCAGTTGGAGTTGGATGCAGAACAAAGCAGATCTCTGGCAAGCATATGAAGAACTGATTGATGATGGAGCACTGTGAGAGGAAAGAGTAGAGGCTGGCAGGTAGGGATGGGTGAGTTGGGAACTATGGGAAGCTGCAAATCATCACCTTCTGGTGCACGAAGACCAGGAAAAAGGAGTGCAGCTCAAGTCTTAAGCCACCTTTTTTTCTTGGAGCCTCTTAAGGATCCATGAAAGCATGGCTGTAATTGGATTAGAGTTTGTGTGGAGGCACAAAGCCCCTGTACAGATGTCCTTGACTTGTTGTCTGCTTCCCTTGTGGAGCAGCCAGGAATTTTGCTGGTGAGGAGAGGGCCCTGGTGTTAGGCTGTAGCTGGAGAGTGCACTTTCCAGAGGGGCTCCTCAGTGCCACATCACAGCTGGTTTCCTGCTCCATGACCACAGGTACAGCTGAAGTCACCAGCTCATCCCAGACCAGACTCACAGCCACGTGCTGACACGGAGCAGGGGCACATGGGGAGCTGGGGCGTGAGCAAGGTGTGGAGATGATGTTTTGGAGAGAGGCAGGCCAGGGTGGGTTTCATTAGGGTTGACTGGATAGGGCTGCTGGGTTAGTCCTCTCAGCAGAAGGCAACTGCTGCCCTGCTCAGTGGGATGGATCACATCAGGATTTCTTTTGTTTCCAGTCTTTCCCATGGGATTTTCCATGGGCAAGGTATGATCTCCTCCATACAACAAGCTGTCAGCCTTGTGACAGCTCTATAGTACCTGGACTGGTTTGTCTGCAAGAGGGGATTTGCAAGCCAAGTCTGTTTCTTACTGAGGATTGTGTGGGAGTGACAATGAAAACAGGAATAGCCTTTTTTGGGGGTTATTTTGAATATGACTGTGTTTGTAGAGTGAGGATGCTGTATATGATGTAGATAAATAATGTAGGAGAGTCTTGCAGCTCCTGCATAAGCTGGCATTGGTTTTCTTGCAGCATTGGAGTCAGTGTTAAAAATCCTTAGGCTTTGGTAAATTTGTCTCAAAAAGTGATTTAAACCTACAATTAGGCTGGGAACAGTTTTGAGTTAAATGCCTGATTAAATACAGAGAGGATATATATTTTTGAAAAGTGACAACTGCTTTTTTTTTTTGTGGTTGCCTTACATACTCACTACTGTATTTTATGGTTTGCACCTGAAGTTACTTGTGCACTACGCCCAGCAGCTATAGGCATATCCATTTATGTGACCTTGTAATCACTTTATTAGTGTTTTAGTACCTTGTTGCTGTTATTTGTATCAGCCTAAGCCACAAGAAGTTAATTTCAGTAGAATTTCATAAAATTAAATTGAAAGAAGTAGCTCACCAGAAGTTACGAAGCAATAGGTACAGTTCAGTCATGGCAAGGTTTTTTTCCTAAATTCAAGGAAGTCACAATGTAAGCTCTACTGTTTTGTTAGTTTGGTTGGGGTTTTTTTCTGTTTTATTTTTGTTAAGTGTTAATTTTACAATTATTTTTTTATAGTGTTTCCAGAAAGACAAGGTTTATAGAGATGTTACAGTAAACCAGCAGACATCTCTGCAGGGAAACAAATGCCACATTTGGGAGGAAACAAATCCTTTTTCTGGTCCCAAAATCTTGTCTGTGTGTTTATGTTGTGTTTTGTTTCTTTTTTTTCCCCACAGTGATATTGGCTGGTCTGGTAAAAGCTATTACATCTCTGTATAACACTTCTTATTCTCAGAACAGACTATCACAGTTCCAACAACGCACCTATTACATACTGTAAACAATTTTATTTAATTGATGTCAGAATTAAATGCTTTTTTTTAAAAAACAATAAATGCATGAGTGGATTATCTAGAGAGAAGTTTTAGTACCTACGATTGTAGCACGCAAAACTTATTAAGAGGCCATTGTCAGTACTTAATTTTGTGACTGTGACTAGGTGTTGCTTTGTTGTGGTAAATAAGCATGAATAAAAAGCCAACTTTCCAATGCATTCCCAACTGATAGGCTTAAGATACTGTGTGCCTCTATCATAAAATAACAGATCATCCTATTGGAAAAAAAAAAACAGAAATCCATTAATTGTATCTTTTATAATGTTTTTACGGTTTTAGGAAGGGACAAGTCCCAAGGTGTCATCCATGAACATAGCTGAGGTAATAGTGGCCCACTTTTAGCTTGAGCAAGAAACTGTAATAGACTGGGCTGCTGTTATAGAAAGTTTATTGTTATTGGTGCATAAACTAGCTGGGGGCTTAAACACAGAGCAGCTGGGTAATTTAGCTAGCTCCTGGATCCAGTTAAAAAAATCTATGTTCTGTCCACAGTAGGGGAATGGTCATAGCTGAGAAACTACTCTATATTAGATTGTACCACACCTGTGGTGTGTTCACCATTGTAAGCTGTGTAGGCTGTAGAAAACATTAAATCCCCTCATTACACCTTACATAAGACAGACACTTCAAGCAGTTCCACGTTTATCTGAGATTACCAAGTTAAACTCATTGAAAAGCAACTAGGGCTTGTTCACTCAATTGGATGTTTTGAGGATATTGGTGTGCGTTGTGATTAACAACAGTATGTCTTTGATTAGGGAGATGACATTTTTGGGAAGACTTACCCTTTCTGATTTTTCTGTTCACTGGGTAAATCTGAGGTGGCAGATATGTTGTTATCTCCCTCACCCTTTGTTGGTAAAGCTAAACTTGTGAAACTGGAACTAAAATCTTTTTTTTTTCCCTTTGAATTTGAGAAATAAATGCACCATTAACACTTCGTGTTCTAGCCAAGCTCAGGCTCTGGCAGCACTTAAAGGCAACTGATGGAATAAATTGTTTGGAAAAGTCTTTATCGTTAATGTTTCCTATTTCTTTATACCAAGTAAATGAGGGGAAGAAACTTTTGAGTTGTAACCAGGTAGCAGTACATTGAACTTCTTACCACTGATGTCCTGGTTTAGTTTGGCTGCTTTTTCTTTCCCCCCTCTTGTTTCACTTTTTCACATTAAGTTTCACACTTGTTGCTACTCACTAAATAAAACCTTACTGGTCTCTTTAAACCCCTAAGTGAACTTAGCCTGGTGCGTGGTTTCACAGAAGTCAATGGGGCCAAGTTGGTGGATTTCTCTGTTGGTTAACATTAATGCTTTTGGGATCAGAGCTGACAGTCATGAGCTTCTGTGGACAAGAACTGTTCTCTTCATTTCTACTAGGAAGTTGTCTCCTCAGCTCTAGTGCAGTGTCCCAGCTCTGAACCTGGCCAATATCAGCTAAGACATTCAGGCACTACCGTATTACAAATAAGAATATTTATGGCATTTGACTTTGCTTTTTTCATTAATCAATCAAAGAAGTCAAAGCAGCAGGCATAACTAATATTGCTTACAGTCAGATAGGGCTACATCTCTCTCATAAAAAGTGTTTCTCTGCAATATTTAACCACTGTTGGCAACAATCATCAATATTAATCCTTAACAGCAACATGATAACCAAGCTAGCAGATAAAATGGCTGTTAAAAAAGTAGGAAAAAAAGGAATAATAGGATTGTGGAATTTTAATATTCTCCAGCTATTTATTAAAAAGTGCTTATTTTGTATGTGTTTATTTCTAATAATCAACTGTAACATTACTTTGCAAAAAACTGTAATTGCTTCTTAATTTCAAATCCCAGTTCCTTTGTGCTGTATACAAAGGTAGGATATTTCTGTACTTATTGTTCACAGCACTCTGTGTAAAAAATCACGTTCATTTCAAGAAGCTGTTATGGTATTGATTCTGGTAAAGACTTCCATTAACTGACCAATCTAAATCTCATAAGTGATGTCAGGATAGTTATGCATTTGCTTGGTTCAAGTATTCAGCCATTATGTTAGAATGCAGGCAGTGTCTGAATATGGCTGTTAAATTATTTCTAAATACCGAACCAGAACAGCTTAACAGTTCTGCAGTTTGAGACTGACACAAAAATGACAATCTGCCACCTCTTTGTTTTTTAAATATTAACGTTGTATTGGGATAGTATTTTTGGAGTAAAAACCTGTGGCACGAGAGGATAAGTGACATAAACAAAGGCAGCTGGGCTGCATGAAATAATGGAACAATAAGGCCCTTACAGCCGTTCTCATCACTCCAGTATGTTAATTAGCATTCTGTTGTGGCCGCAACACTGAAAACATGTAATCTGTATTGGTGTACTGTACAGCTGTGAACACACATTCTTTTTTGTTAGTCCCTAGAGTTAGCCTTGCCATTGGCATATGTGTGTGGGCCAAAAGTCAAACCAGCACCACTAAAATGCCACGCTATAGAAGCAAAAGAGATTTTCTTTTATTTATTCCCATCGTAACCTGTGATGTAATCTGGCTACACAGCTTCTGTCTGTCTGCTGATTCTTTTGCCATCTTGCACGTGTATATGTTGTGTGTGTTGTGAGCCTGTGTCTGTGTGTGTGTGTGCAAAACAGTGTGTGTACATGTGGCCAGACTAATCATCTGAAATAAGTGATTTAGGAAGATAAAATCTGCTATAAATAAATAAAAGCTTTTTCCTCAGTAGAACAGTTTAAAAAGTCCACCATGAAGGACATTACAGCTATATTTTCTTTTTCATGGTTAAAGTGGGTTTGATATTTTTATTCATAATTTTGTTAAAGGAAAATAATTCAGAAATTGTCAGGGCTTAAGTGAAGTCAGCTGCAGAGACATGGAACACTTGCATTTTTTCAAATTTTGATACATATATGTAAAAAAAAATCAATGAAAGCAAACCACGAGAAAGATAACTAAGGAAGAAAAAGTTTGCCATTTATACACACTTTTAAAAGAGATAATAGTAAAGGCAAGATCTCAGCTCACCATGTCCATGTTAAACTTAGCTGGCCAAGGGCTGTAGGAGACCACCTGATTTGGTGAGACGGAAATCATTCCTCATTTGAGGGGACTGATATTTTTCTGTAGTGCTCCTGTAATTTAAAAGCATGCTGTGACCTCTTCTAACACACAGGTATTTACCTAGTAAAGAAGCCTACCTTTTGGATCCTAAATTGGATTTAAAATTAAGAAATCAAATTTCTGGTATTTCCTCTTAAATGTACATTTACACAGTGAATTTTCACTTGTCAAACCTGTTTGCTGGTCTCCGTTTTTTACCTCATTGTGATCATCTCTGTACTCAAGCACATGGTAAAAAAGAGGTAGGAAAAATTTTTCTTAGAAAATAACTTGCAGAGCTCTTGGGTGAATGCATCCTTTATCCATACTCAGATGATAAGAGGGAAGGCTTAGCTCATATTTCTGCACTAATCTACTTCAAACCTGATCTTGAAAAATTACCCTCATTGCACAAAGAAAATACAGCATTTAAGTCACCATGCTGATCAAATTTGGTTCTGCTTTTTGACTGTGGAGGGAACAAATTGTTTGGTGATTCTGTGATGTGAACCAGCGTCCACTAGGGAACTGAGTAAGTTTTTTTGGTTTTTGTTTAATCAGTCTCTTTCTTTCCAAAGTAGATTGTAACTCTTATAATGAGACAGACACATTACTATAATATCGTATGTGTATGAGAAGTATTGAAAGGTTAAAAAAAATAAAGCTTAATACTTTATATTAATACTTATTATATTAATACTTTATATTGCTATTGATAACATGATTTTAGACTAGAGATACTAAATATTTAGATTTCATGCTTGCTTTACTGTTTTTATGGAAATTAAAATCAGGAATGCTGCTTTAAAAATTAAATTTCTACAGAAATAAAATACAGGCTGTCAAAAAGAGAATAAGAACAACAACAAAAATGTTAGTAGCTGTCTCTGAATTTGTCTTTATAGTGGTAAAAGTATATAATTAATAGAGGAATTTTAGCTCCAGATGTGGCTATACTATAATAGAGCCTTATAAATGCTACAGAAAGAAAAATTGCTTGGAACGAATGAGAACCAAATCAAGAGCACACCTGGGTTTGACAAAGATTGCATTTACTGACTGCTGTGCTATCACATTACAGAGAAAGACCAAGTCTTTGGGAGCAGCTGTAGAGAAAGGCCTGGCAAATCTGCATGCAAATAGCAGCACATTGTTAACTTAATCAGATGCCGAGGAAAAGATGTGCCAGACCATGAGGATGATCTATAAACAAGTACAGAGTCCAGAGAGATTGTGAGGGCTGGGCAGATTAAAAAGGTATACCACAAGGGTTCTGTCCTTGGGTCAGATTCTCGTCTTTTATGTTGCCTGAAGGTTACTGCCATTCGGGCTAACTTATCACACTGCTTGTTACAGCCCGTTGTAGTAAATTTGTCAAATGGTACCCGGGTCGTTCTTTGCACGGATATAAATAATTGCATATTATTTTGGGAGTTTGGTAGCTCTTTGTTCCTTGGTGGTAGAGATACGGGTGTTATTTTCTGAAGGAACAGTGTGTGATTTCATAACTCTCATTAAATAATATTACAGTGTAAATGTCCCAGTGTAGTGAGATAAGAAATAGCGTGATACACCGTATAAAGAGACAAATCTTCCATTAAAAGAAAATCTTTCTTATAAACTGAAGTGGCCTGACGAAAATAGTCTTAAAGTTAAAGACACCTGCTCTTCATATAATTTATTAATATTAACGGGAATATATGTTTAAAATATTCTCTTAGTCTAATATCATAAAAAATAAAGAAGTAATACTATTTAATCACCCACAGCTTAATAGTGCCTTAGTTGTTTACTGCCATTGCACTAATTGCTCTGTACTAATGTGTTTTTGTGTGATTTCCAGTAGTGCTAAAAGAACTGAGATCCATAACCAATTAAATATAGTGTTTTTATGTTAAAAATATATCTGCTGTAGACTAGCAAATGAACAGTGGTATTCTTTTAAAAACAAGAGAGAGTTGGCAGTTGCAAAGCTGCAGAGTAATAGGTATTTTTCATTGCATCTTTTCCACAGTGACAGTGGGGTAATCTTTATGAATAAGCAACCTGCAGAAAGCTGAGCATTTTATATTATATTATGGGCCAGAATCTCCTCTCATGCAGTTATAAATCAGGTATAACTTTATTAAAGACAGAGGATTTACACCCACCCAAAAGAGGTGGACTCAGGCCTTTTTTTTCTGCAAACGGCTCTTCTTTTTTCCAGAAATGTAACTTTCAAAACCTGAAATACAGATCCATCTCACACAAGCTCCCGAGCATAAACATTTCAGCATAAATATTTGCCACATGGCAAACCAGGTTCAGGGCCAGCCGGGCAGGAAGTGGTTTGGGTCCCTGGCTGTATCAGAGGGAGAAATGATGTTCAGAGACTTGTAGGAGAGGAAGCAACACCGTTTATATACTGTAGTGTACCCTGCCAGAGGGTTAATTGGGTAACATTGTTGTTGGCTCCAGAAGGAGCTCGCTGCCTGAGACAGGGCACCGCAGCGGAGACTGCGAGGGTGAGCGAGGTGAGGGGAAATTGGACATAATAGCATTAATAATAATAATTAAAGACTAAGAGTAACAAAAGAACGCATAACTAATACACCAGTCTTGCTTTTTATTACAAAATTAATATTCATATGAATGCTATCAGAGTTATTCAGTATTAAACTGGTAAGACAAAAGCCACATTGTAATATATTATACAGTATATTACAAGATGTTTGTTTCAGTGGATTTTGACCAGCTGAAAACAAATGAATAGCACTACCAAATAGTCTGTTTCCAGGTCTTCAGCCCAAGGTCTTCAATCAGCCTAGGATCCCCAAACCCAGGAGCAGGGATGCTCTTCACTTTATATGGGGGGAGGTAATGAGATCAATTAGATCCTCATCCATTGAACTGTAGACAGCTGTTGGTGCATAATAATCATCATTAGAGATGGGTGAATGTGGGATACTTGATTTGCCAGACTACCCGCAGGTATTCTAAAAATGCCAGACTTAACTCTTGAGTATTTTGAGTACTTGAGGCCAACATTTTCTCTGAAGTCTCTCCTGGGACTATTGATCATAAAAGAAGAAAAAGGTACATCTGAGAGCAAGGAGAGCTAGAAGGCTGCCAGGCTGTTTCTCAGGGTCGGAGAAAGTTGAGCGGATAAACCCTGCCAGCTGCTCTGTAAACACCACCCTCTTCAGGGCCACATGGAGCCTGTGAGCCGCTAACCCCAGCCTTAGCAGCCAGCCTGATTTCGAACCTGATTTCAAACCTCAGCAGCCAGCTCCCTGTTCTCTCTTCACGATAGTTTCACAGTACGAATTGCACTCTTTTCTAGGTTTGGGTGGATTCTCTCTCCGCCCAGCCCACAGCTCAAATGGTACCTATTCTCAAGGATCACCCCATTCTGGCTGTATGCCAACTCAGCCCGTCTGTGTGTTAGGAAGTTAGTCTGATTTTGACATTGCTTTTTGGAGAAGGGTAATTAGCCGTACCACTACTGCAGTTGGAGCCTTTAAACCACCAACAGGCTTCCTGAGCACCACTAGCAGAGTGTCCAGAACATGTCCATAGTATGCAGTCACTGTGTTGTGAACTGCATTGTTTGTGGTTATTAATTTCAGACTTTTATTTGAATCCTCAAACACTACAAGCATTTATTTAGATTTATATGTTAAAAACGTTATAAAACCCTCCTAACTGGTGCTGTTATTCACATACATCCTTGCAGCTCCATATATTCTGCGCTTTTAACCTCTATAATAATTCTTATAATTGAGTCCTTTTTTGAGGCACTGGGTGCTGCCACTCTGGTAAATATGATAATAGTGCTGCTGTTTAGTTTTGATTTGGTAGTGTAGGTAAAGAGAGGGTACAGACATGAGGAACAGATTTAGCCCTGATTTCGAAAATAATATTTAGGTATCCTGCAAGTTGGTTTGAGGATTGATTTGTTAATGTTTGTGCAACACTGAATATATAAGTGTTGTATAAGTGTTTTGTAGTAAAAAGTCCCCATGCATCACTTATGTATGCTCAATATCTGTACAGGCTGTGGGTTTTGCTCTTATGGACTAGTTGAGCTTAGAAAGGAAGAAAAGGAAACAGATATTATGGTTCCAGCGACTAGCGAAATGAAGCAACTGGCAAAATGTGCTTTATTTCTCCTGCACACAGATAATATTTGGGTAGATGGTCACACAGTACCAGTGTGCAAATATTTATCTGTTTGCAAAGAGAATCTCAGCCTTTATTGCCCACTGCTGCAAACCATTATTCTTGTAAACACCATTGGATTTCTCATATGCGTAAAGACTATTTTTAAGACTAAGGGTCTGTGGAAAACGAATCTAACATATCTTTTTAGATTAAATTCATTGTACGGGTTTTATGGCCTAGCATGTTTTTGGTAGATCAACTAGTTGATTGCACTTGATGATTCATCTGCAATAGTGGTCTAGTGTGTGCAAGAACAAATTAAGCTTATGCACTTAAAACACACTGAATACCCGAGGCACCGGCTAGATAGCAGGTAATAGGAATCTCTTCGTTCTCTTTGATGGTTGCACTGTCATCATCAGTTTGGTTGTAGCAGCTGCTCCTTTCTTGCCGGTTGGTTTTATTTCCTGTTCTCAAATAATCTCTCTCATTCAGAGGAAGGCAAAGACAGCCACCTTCTTGAAAGCTGGTAAAATGGGATAAATGAAAGTGATGAAAGAAGACATCAAGCCAGATGTTCTCTCTGTCCAGCGTGGCTCAACTAGGGTTCAGATGCTACCGAGGAGATTTCACCATACTTTTCATTAGAGATATATCAGTAATGAAGTATCATGAGATGGAATATCAGTATCACCTAGGGAAGAGCCAGCAATGACAATGTGTTTTGGGCTGTGGAATTTGAATGCATTAATTGAATCAGAAGACATTTTACCTCTGTGGTTCTGGTTTATCCAGGCTGTTCTCAGCCTCAGTAGCGGAAGGCGGTGTGGAAGCCCTAGCATTCCTGAGACTGCCTGAGAGGGGCTTTGTGCATGGTGTGAGTAGTGTACATACACACAAATATGTGCAGTTTCTTTCTACTTTTGAGTTTTAACTAATGCGTAGTTCTTAAAAGTAATCATGTTGTGCTTGTGGAGATGAAAAGAGGAAAAGCTACATGAGAGAGCCAGCAGGGGAACGTGAGATCCTTATGTTTTCTTGACTTGTCTCCTGCTGTTGTCTTCCCAACAGAATTTACTTCCTTCACGTTTTTGGATTCCTTCTTCTCACTGGGTCCCTTGTTGTAACCTGGACTGAATGTGTCTGACAGGTGGTCCCAATATAATTTAGCAGTTATGCCTTGTAAGAACATTGTATAGGAAGAACAATGATGCATGGTCAGCTCAAATACTGCCATATTTCCCCTCCCCTCCTATAGTAAGAGTTTTAACATCATGTTTAGGTTGCAACAGTCAGCAATTAGTATGAACTAAGCCAACATTATGGTTATAACTGGTTACAGGTTATAATTACAAAGCTTACCACTGTGAGGAAAATTAATTGGCAATATTTTCTTAAGGTTTTTGCCAACAACAAGAATTGAAAGAGCAAAAGTTCTTTTATGTCCTTCCCCCATCACTCCAGCTCTTCCCAGATAATTCCAGTCATTCATCTCTCCAACTCAGAAGCATTTTAAATTAAGCTAAAGGGGGAGGTGATCATCACCAAGTAATTATAATTATAATCGGAAGCAAAACTTGAAATGCAGTCTCCCAAAATGATGCAGTTATTCCTGGTTGTCAAAGCAAATCACCCTCTTTTCCATGTCCAATGTGTCTCCAAATGGAGGGCAGCTGGAGTCAGACCCTAGGACAGCAGTGTATTGTAATAGTCTGCTGCTATCAGAAATGCAGCAGGATGGAAGCAGTTGGGATCTCCCAGTGTCTAGACCAATTAATACCATGTGTGTCCTAATATCATCAGTTGTGATTGAAAATGGTATATTTTGTGGTCCATATTCTCTGATTTTCTAATGGGCAAAAAGACTCTGCCTGGTGGCTTAGTGAAGCTTCTCTCAGATAGTATTTCAGTTTTTGAACATACCCTGTTCTAAAGTAAAGCAGCATTCATAAATCACAAGATGGTAAAGCACAGTGCATGTTAAGTCAGAGCTTCAAACAGTACTACTGTCCTGAACAAAGAGTCTAGAATTTTAACTGTAATTTATGTGCCTGCACAAAGATTGCAAGGACATGAATTGTTCCATTGCACATAGATACTCTCCATCCCAGCCCTTTCCAGCAAAAGAGGCCGAAGCCCTTTTTAGTACTACTGACCATACAAATGCACTGTTGAGATAGAAGATGTTTATAATCCTTACAGTCTCTAGTCTGGAGCCTTCCCTTAGTTTTTTGCAAGTAGCCTCTGCTGAGCACAGCTACCTGATACAGCTGGGTTTTTTTAATATCATGACTACTGACTGTGGGGATGCAGCGGTAGAGAGTATAGTGCATTGTGTTCCTATTACCAAAAGTATCTTTGAACACAATCGTGTTGCTTCCTTTGTTGATCTGGAACTTGGAAGAAGTTAGATTGCTATCATTCATCTTCTAAATGCTTTGTTCTGCTTGTGGGTACTCATTCGACTGTCTTCACTGTTCCTGAAATTTCCCACAGGTTGCACCAGGTAAAGCCTCTTAAGGATGCATCTGGAACAACTTCTTCATCTACACTTTCTCCCTGCATGCAAAATAGATTTCTTTGCAGCACTGTGGTCAGAAGAAAGATGTCATCTAACTGTCACTGTTTCTACACTGCAACTCACTGAGTCCAAATTCTGTGTGCTGTAGTCTAAAGCAAGGGGCAATTTTTGTTACCATAGCAGTCACATAGATTGAATTCCCATCTGTTATCTTCTCAAAAAGTGATGGCTCATTTTTCAAAGTACTGATTAGCAAAAATTTTGTGGATGACTGTTTTTGATGATGATTATTTTTGTCGATGGGTTATTTGCTGTGCTCTTCAAGTGCTCCCCAGACTTTGACTCCTGATGTTGTCCAGGCAATTGAGCTAGTACACCATAGCCTGTTTAACTAGTCTCGTGGGAGACTGGTTGCCTGCTCACTCACCTAAATTGGTGTTAGTGTAGTGTGTGGAGTAGAAAGACTGCCTTCAGTTAAGGCAGCATGTTCCAGACCAGGGACTTCACTTGTTTGTTTGTTTGTTTTACGTAGTTTCTTTATTTTGAAACTGCTGCTGTTGGGTGACTGCTGGCATTCTGCTGGATAACTTTAGAAAGCCATAGCCTGGCTGAACAGATCATGTCACAACTCTAAACCTTAGAGGTAGAATTGCATCCGGTGCCTGTTGTTGGCTCTTGTTCTGTCAAGGCTAGAAAAATGTTAACTGATTTGATAAGCAGTTAAAACACCCTCCAAAACAGGAGCATGAAATGGATGGGTTTGTACTCGGTGAGAGCTCTGTCATGGCAGAAGTGTGCATGATCACATATTCCTGACCTCTACCAATGGGCTATTGGCCCGTCTGCTACTCCAAGTTTTCTCTGACATCAGCTGTGCTGCCAGTGTCTGCTCTGGCCAACTCTTCTAAGCCATGGCCAGCTTGCTGGGAGCAGAGACCACTGGGCTCCTCAGTGCAGATTTCAAGCAGAATGGCAACTGGCACAAAGCTCTCATTTTGGCACCCTTCAGCCATCCAGGTTCTGTTCTTTATCCCTCTTTTCCCAGTTTTTCTCTTGCCTTGCCAAAGAAATGTGGCACTAGCAGAATCTTCCATTCTGGGCAATTATTTGAGGTACTCTTTGCCAGAAGACCCAGAAATAGGGTTTTTCCTCAAATTAGTTCCAGAAAAGAATCAGAGGAAAGGGAGACAAGAAGATAGATTTGTCAGCTTTGGTGCTGGCACTCTTAGGGCCATGTTTGCTGGCTCATTTTGTTCACCTTGTGAAACTTCAAGGCAGTCCAACAAAGAATTAATTTCTCTTGGGACTGCAATCCCTATTGTATTAACTTAAATGTCTTGCTTCTCTCTGGAGAAGCCAAAAAATGCTAGCAGTAGCTGTTTGCAACAGGTTTTTCCAAAAGCCAACTGGACATGAAGATGGACTTTGGACACACCTTTTTTTTTTTTTCCTGAAAGTTGCTTTAGTGCAAAAAGGAAATTGAGAGATTTTGCTTTTGGAATAATTCCCTGTTTAACTGGGTGAAAAATCCAATTTAATTTGAGATCCCCTCACAGCCCCCTCAAGTGACCTCCCAGAACTGAGGATTTTCTTGCTTGTAAATTTTGAAGAGCTTGAAGCAGGCGTTGTGAATTTTTGCAGAGTTTCTTTGGAAGACCAGAATTTGTAGTTATGCACACATTTCATAGGCCAAATGCACAGTCAGCCATGAAAAGAGAAAAATGTACCTCCTTAGTATCTTTGGATTGTCTTAAACAAAGCAATGGATGGACCATTTTTCTTGTTCTCAGGTTTGGTTGAAAACCCTGAGCATTTAGTGTCCCTGGATCCCGCTGTGGATAAGCACTGCGGCTTCTCCCAGAAGGCTGTGGAGCTCTCAGCTCCCCGAATTGACCCTGCAGTAGCTGCTTGCATTCTCCTCTGCTGAAAGGGAGCACAATCCTATTAAACATTCTGCACAGGAATGGGGGGCTGGGGGTGTGGGGTGTCCCTTTAAAAGCGCTGGGTTAGTAGCAGCACAATTAGACTTTACTGTCTGTAGTTCCTACTGTACCTCTGAAGCACTTGTATGGAATGGATGCTTCAAATTAAGTATGACCTGGTTGTCCAATCCCAATTACCTAAAGAATCCCTCAATTTGCTTAACAATTCCCTCACAGCTATTATGGCTCTGACTGATTGTCCCCAGGACTCTCTTAGGCTTACAGCTAATGTAATTGATTCTTCAGTAGTAGCCTGAAGGGCCATTTGGCTTCAACCATGGTCGGGAGATTTTTTTTTTTTTTTAACTTAAGAGAATGGTTATTTTTTTTGTATAATCATTCTGGTTTTGGAGGGTGAGGGTGGAGGGAATCATCTGGTCACATCTTGGAACAACAGCCCCTGCCAGATGGGGAAGTATTTTCCTTGGGCTCTCAGTTAAATTGGCTGTGGATAGAAGATCTTTGTAGACTTCAAACCCAAATTTGGATGGGTATTTCTGGAAAAAAACTGTAGTGAAGGCTTCATTCTGACAGTTTCCTCTCTTTCTTCCTCTTAGTCAAAATGGTAGAAATGTTTGGAGTTGTTTTCCCCTGTATCTGAATGAGTACCAGTCATGATAGATGCACTGTTTTGGTTGTGACAAAGCTATCAGTCCTCAAATGGTCTCATTCCAAAGGACTGTGTACAAGAGTGGGATTATTAACTCATGGCAGGGGTCTTTGACACCATAAGGTGGATTGTCTTTTCTTCACCAAGGACTAGATTATAGAATTCTGTAGACTGTGTTGGCAAATCTGTATTAGTGAGGGTGCTCATCTCATCTTGTTCTGTTGTGGTGGGATCTTACACTCTGAGCTCTGAGTTGTGTTGTAGCTTTTTTTTTTGGACACTATTACATTTCCCTTGGAAAAAATGGAGAGCAAGCACAAAATTCTATCAAAATCATTTCCAGAACCGTCACGCCCTTCCTTTTTTTCTCCAAATCTCCCAAAACTGTGGCTAGAACATCCAGTAGAAGTGGCAGGAGACCAGTTTAAAACAGATAAAAGGAAATAATTCCTGACACAATGAGTAGTGAACTTCTGGAACTTGCTGCCAAGGGAATTAGTAGAGGCAGACAGCATCAGCAGGCTCAGGAAGGGATTAGACAGATTCATGGAAAACAGTTCAATAAACAGATAATAATAAACAGGTCAATAAACATCTAAAAAAATGCCATAGCTTTGAGTCATGAAGGGCACTAAGTTCCTACATATCTAGAACCTTAGAATTAAGGTGGTTAGACTTGTTGAGAATGATAAAGAGATGCTTGGAATTTCTTTTTCAAAGACATAACTGATATTTCTCAGCTTCTCAGTTCCTGCTGGCCATGCTGATGAAAAAAAGTTCATGGATTTAGCTTACTGAGGTAAACTACTACCTCCTCCCCTTTTCACACCTTTCTATTCCTGTCGAAAGAGGGATGCACTTTATTGGGGAAACAGGAGAGAGCAGCTATTTGGTTAGGCATGAGAAGGAGGGAGGAAGAGAAAGGGAACTAATGTCTGTCTGAACACAATGGTGAGTTGCTTTTTTATATGAAATCCATAGGGAAGGGAATGACTCTTTTAATGGGTGTTCTTAAAGGAATGGTTCACTAAGAATGCTACCTCAATCTCTACACTAAGAATTGTTGAATGTCTACAGCTCTGGCAGTCTGTGGAATGCAAGATTCTCCAAAATGTCTTCAAAGTCCAGAACTGTACCTAAAATGTACCTTTTACCAAGACAGGCAACGGAGGACCCCACTGCAGTAGTAGTGCTCAGAGATGGGAGACTCTCTGTCTATTCCACACCCCACCCGCCACAAAAAAAAAAAAAAAGAAAGCTGGGCGGAGTATATGTTGTCTATATTGCTTAATGCATTTTAAAAAGATGTCAACATTAATTACTAGAATGATGCACTTGCCAACAGAATAATGCACAAAATGCACAATATTTCCCAACTCGCTTCCATGTGCAGTCCATTAATTAATGTCTTTACAAAATGAACCTTGTAAGTAACAATTTAGTCTTGATTCCTGTAAAATATGATTTTGAAGACAGTGCTCATGGTGCAGCAGTGGAGATGCCAGCTGCTGTTTGGTGAAATACTTAGTATAATTTGGATTATGGAATGCTATTTTTCCTGCACAAGGTAAGGGAATATTGCCTAAAAGTTGGCTTATCTGTGTTTGATTCTCACAGAAAGGCATAGGGATCTTGAAAGGACTTAATTTTCTTTAAAGATGGGTGTCTAATTTAGGTAGATGAAATATACAAATAGGTGAGATAGATCATGTCCTAAAAAAATCCCAAAATAAAACTAGAAAGTGCAAGTCATATGATGTGCCAGACCATTTTCTGCCATTTTCTGGTAGAGAAATTGCTCCAGCCAATACTAGCAGTATTTGTGTACATGTTACATTTTCCTTATCTGTTGATCTGTACCTGCAAATTGACTCTGCATCTGCTTGAAATTTCAACAGTATTGAACAAACTCTTGTGTTTCCTGCTTGAAAATTCACTTTGATTTCCTCTTTAGTTGTTGAAACTTACTTGTTGCAATTAATGGCTTATAAGGTACCAGTGACCACCAATTCTCTGCCTTACAGAAACATTAAATATGATAGAAAATTAAACCCCATGGCTTTTCTGGTTAGTGACATCTCTCAAGGTAGTGCTGATGTTTTTCAGTCTTAATTTAAGGAGGTATTTAAGCCCATGCTTATGTTTGACTAAATTTCATAAATTTTGTGCAAAGCTGTGGTGTGGAAATCAGTGAATAACCACTGAGGATACAGCAGCAACATTTAGTGTGGCCATTGTGTGCATTCTGCTTGGTTATTTCAAAAACCTTTCATTGTAGATGCTTATTCAACTGTCTTCCTTCCTGTGTAGGAGATCTTCCAAGTGAATTGATACCTCTTGATCTATGGAAAAGCCTCTTACGTATCCCAAAGGTGTATGATCCTCAGGAGGGAAACTTATTCAGGATATATAGCAGCTGTCAAGTGATTTCCGTAGAAGGCTGGATGATAATGTTGAAAGGAGATGATAAATAGGAATTGTTATGGGAACTTTTTTGGAAAAGAGTACTGATTTTTGATTGTGATTATTGTAGTTGCTTCATGAAATTAATAATTTAAAAAAAAGGAAAAATGCAGAAGTTTTGTTTATAAACATTTCTCCTGAGGTGATTTTTTGTTGTTGTTTCTATTGTAAACTTCTGGATCTAAGCTTCCCACATATTTTTCCTTCATGTAGGGAACACGCAAACCTGACTGCAGACTGAGTTACAAAATAAATGTGGTTTATGTTCACTTTGCACATATGTTACTCCACATTATTATATAGTTCGTTATTTCAGTAAGCATGACTACAGCTGAACAAAAGTATTTAGTATGTTTACTACATCAAGGCTGGAAATCTTAAAATTAGCCAGAGCAGAGTTTCACAGTTATGTGTGGATTCTTGCTTTGAGCCAGTGCACTGCCTTTGCAGAGAAAAAGATTCTGTTGAGTGTGTCCCCTCCTGTGTGTGCAGAGCATTGTACCTGCTCCCTGCCCTGCATCCTTACCTGCAACACAAACACGTACATCAGTCTGAACTCAATATTTGCTTGCTGTACACAGCAAATCAAAGCTAAAGATTTTTCTATATGGGTTTTAGTCTCTAAAAAAAATTAGGAAAATAATTATGATTGGGAGTAATTCCAGTGCATTGTTGTTTTGTTACTGTTTCTTCTCTGTCTTGTACCACTGCATCCTCTAATTGACTCCTTTCTGTTGTACTGATGTATCCCAAAGTGCATGGGGTTGATGGTGGCAATGCCACCAGTGGAAGAGCATTCCACTGTCAGTGAAATTATGCTTGAAGAACTGGAAACTCCTGGGGATATCTTTTCCATTTGAATTTTTAGGTTTATTTTCATTCATGAAACCTTATATAGCCAGTTAGTTACGTGTAAGGTAGGACTCCGTGTTCTCCCTGTATTCCAGCTTCATGCTCCATGGCTACTCAGTGTACTACAGTGGTATTTTTGAGCTGGAAAAACAAGGGTGAAAACCTTTCCAATCCGTTAGACTAAGAAAGAGAAACCCTAGAACAGTGTGTTGCTGTAGTTAAATGGTGTGTGGCTTATAGTGAAATTACATGAGGGTGAATTTTTTTCTTTAAAATGTGTTGTGAGTAACACTTCACAGTACAATATTGTTTGGTTTTGATTCAGGTTGTTTTCAGTTATCAAAGGTAATTTTGAGGGAAAAAATGCTTAACTGTAAATGCCCACCTTGATTTTTGTGTTCTGTGTTAAAGACTGCGATGAAAGATAAAGGATATGGGTAAATTAAATATTTTCCTGTATATGTGGTCATTGTTTGCAACAATAAGCTTCACAAGTCTATGGGTTCAAGTTCCACCCTTAGTTCCATATATGGACGTAAATGTTTGTCACTGATTCAGCATGAGTTAGAACTAAAATTCATGAAGATTACTGGAAAGACTGTCACCAAGTTGGTTTTGGATTGGATCCACTAAGTATATTTTTTAAAATTTGTATCGCCCACTGCTTTAAATCTTGATATCTCTGCTATCATGGAGCTTAGTTGCTTTGTGGTTTTTGTTATATACTTTTGCCAACCTGTTGCACGTTTGGCAGGATTTCCATGGCAAATAGTCCCTAGGGAAAAGTCTTGCAGCTCTCCATGAAAAATTTAACCCAGGTGTTTTAATGAAAATCTAGTGAAACAAGTTACAGTTTGAAAAAGTCTGATTTTCTTAACCCTGGCAAAAGACCACAGAACCTAGCAATAAATACTGATTCCACACCCGGATCACCAACTGTCAGCTGTTGTGTCTGTCTCTGTAGTAGTTCCTGCCTCCCAGCACGTGAGAAGCAGTGTATTAGTTTAGCCCTAATGAAACCAGTGAAATATGTCTTTCACTGAAAGCTGTACCGAGTTTACATCACATTTGCCAAGAGCATGTACACTAAAAATTACTGTGAATCAGTTAACTTGTGCTAACATGTTTCTCTGTGATAAGTTGTTGTGAACCAATTTTCTGATCTTCTGAATCTGCGAACGCTATGCTGAATTTAACTTGACTTTAGATGGTTATATTTGAGTTGAGGGAATTCAGTCTCTTGCTGTTTGTTATTAGCTATAGGAGCTCAGATGAGATCAGAGCTCCATTGTGATAGCAGTAGTGCAGCCACAGGCTTGGGGTGTTATTTCAGTAACTTTATCATTCTGATTTAATGAATTGAGCTAAAATTAAAAACAAACAAAACAACCCCAAACCAAAACAAAAAAACCCAAACAAGCAAAAAAAACACAAAATGTTGAGACTGACTACAGTGCTGGTAGGAAAATTGTGTTGAGCAGGTTTTTAAACGTGAAAGTGGGAGTGAATGCAGACAATCTTACAGGACAAAGTGTCCAGAGGACGAAGCTGGTCCCATTCCCTCCATCACTGCATTGTGTTTCAAAAGAAGTTTTCTGTTCTGGAGGGATTTCATGATACCATCTCATTTCCACTTAGTTCAGGTATTTGAAAACAATCTCATTAAAACAGATTTCCCCCATTTCTCTCTTTCTCTCTCTCTCTTTGTTATATTTGTCACAAGTTTTGCAAGAGACCTGGAAGTAATTTGTGCTTCTCTGACACTTGTGAGATTTTTAAAAAATGTTGAATCAAAACTGGTATTGTAAAAGGAAGCAGGAGAAGTTGGGTACTTTGGGACATATCTGATTCTTTTTTTCCTTTGCTTTTTTTCATAGCTGGTTAAGAAATTTACTTGTTTAAGAAACAAAGTTGTATAATAAACATATTAGTAATGTTGGAAGTAAAACATGTTTTCCTAATACATTAGTGGAATTATTCAAGATCAGTTGACTCTTCTGTAAATATGCCCTTAAGGTCAGGAGGACCTTTGGTTCTACTGCTGCACAAATACCATTTGCATAAGTTCAAATTGTCCGGGTCCAGATTTCAAACACAACCAGCTTTTTAGCAGCATTTCAGACTTTATTGCTGCATGGGATTGGTAATGATATTTGGGCTTCCAGTTTTTTTACACTTCTGTTTCAATTTATTAGCTTTGTTCATATTTTCTGTGAAAGATAGAAATGAGCAGGATCAAATCTTCCTTCTATACATTATGGGATTAGTAGAGAGAGCCACTTTCTTCCAGCCTCTTGATCAGAAGACAGGAGAGGTTAACTTTATCAACACAGGGGATTTAGAAATAGATGGCTTTATTTTTTTTATTTTTTTTTTTAAATACAAAAACTGCTGTATTTCTAATGAAATGCAGAAAAGTTTTCTTCATGCAAAAAATTTTGGCTCTCAAGTGGAGTCCACCTTTGCTTTTTTTTATGTTTAGTACTGGGAAAAAAAAAAAATCTAAAATTATTTTCGTGGCTACAGAAAGGCTTATTCCTGAACAGCAGCAGGAGAGGCTTTTCTCCCAGTTGGACAATGTGCTGATCAGTCAGTGGTGGTTCAGCCTGGCAATGAGGAGGATTCTCCTCCTCTACCAGGAGAACAGGGGCCAAGGATCTGCAGAGCTCCCTGCAGTGTCCCTGCCTAGGCACAAGGCACCGGTCAGCACTCCTACAGTGTGATTCACTTCGGGTTGTCCATTTAGTAAAGCTTCAGTTGCTCCATAAAATCAAGCCAGACACTATCATTTTTGAGAAATCTAACAATAACAGCCTATCAGATTCCTGAGAATAATAGCAGTGACCAACTGTGCAGGTCAGAGTGTGCATTTGTGAGGACTTTGCTCTCCTTTGAGAATTTCAGACAGAAGCTTCTATTAAAGTGCAAAGTATTGTTATTATCTTTGTCCTTTATACATATTTAAATAGTACATGATAATCATCTCTGTGAACTCTTAACTATTCATAAAGGTGGCTGTCAGTTAGAGGCTTGAACCAGTACTCCAGATCCAAATGCTTAAAATGATAGATCATACTGTAACCTTCTGAGAATTATTCATAACCTTTATGTAGGAGGAGTTTCCTTTAAGAGACAGGCTTTGCAGGTGATTAGTAAGTGGGGGATTTAATTGTTCTGTTGGGGTAATGATATCCAAGAATGGTGGAGAAATTTTGCCAACTTAAATTCATTTTTGGAGATTTACCTGAAGGAAGAGTGAGAGGCAAGGAAGGTGAAGGTAATGAGTTCAATCAATTTTCATCCTGTCTGATGTAGCATTGTCTGATTTTATGCCACAGGGAGTGCCTACAACTACCTCCAGGTTACAACTTCAGGTACCCATGTGCCCTTACTTCTCCCCCAAAGAAAAGTTAAAGTATATGAAATTAAAGTTGAGTAGAGACTCTAAATCATGAATGTTTTGAGAACTTCATACGTGTATTTTACAACTCAGTACTCAGAACAATTACCTAATTAGCATAAAAATTTAGGTTGGAGCCTTCAGGTTGAGTGTAATGGAATGAACATTTTAAAACATGAATTTTCCAGTCTCCAGGGACTTCCCAAATGCATGTTTTAAAATGTCCATTCCAAGCCACTTTTTCTTCTCTTTGCCTTTAACCAGAATTTACTGCATCTAAAATAAACCAAACCCAAACACGCCTTTCTGACTGAAAATGTAATCAGCAGTATCATAAGCTCACAGTCCTTGTGAGAGGTGTCCATCCTTGGCCAGTCCCAAGCTCAAAGCCACGTGCTCCTTGCGGCACGGCAGTCAGGGAAGGCGACCCCAAACATCGACAGGCTCGGGGAGGAACAGCCAGAGTGGAGACCTGAAAGATGGGTACCACCTTCCCTTCCATGAGAACATCATTCAGGACTGTGGGGTCTTTGATCGTTTTCCCAAGGGTTTGCCAAAGTGAGAGCATTCCCTGCTCTCTCACGTGGCCCCATCCCCTTTGGAGCTCAGCAGGCCTTGCCGGTACGGGAAAGAGCAGCCCTGATGGGCTTGAGTCCTTCCTGCAGAATTTCATTCATGCTGATTGAGGGAGATACTGTACTCTTTAGTTTATTTTACCCTCTTGGTATGCAGAGTATTCTTTGTTAATCTTCCTTATTTGTTTAAATGTTAATTGGTCCTTGTTAATTTGGTTTTCTGTGCCGAAAGCCAAGGTCAACAATGAGTCCTTCCATGTTAGCTCTTAGAGTGATTACAAGGTGGTGCCATGCATCTTGGAAAAAAGTAGCAAGAAGCCTTCCCCCTGTTTTTAATGTAACCTTTGTGTTAGGTAGAGGTTTGGAGGTTGACAGAGAGAGAGAAAATGTGTGTTCAACACAGACTGAAGGGGTCTTATTGATTGAAAGGGACTGCTGAATTAAAAGACAGTTGTTTTGAAAGCAAAATATCACTTGACCCCGAAGAGACAGGCAATTGTGGCCCTGGGGTTAGGTATAACAACAGCGCTGGGTTTGCTAGGGGAATGTTCACAGCAGGCCTGAAAAACAGATTTATTTTTTTTCTTTCACTTTGCTGTTTGTATTTGCAACTTTCAAACTGCTGTTTTTCTTGCTCTAAGAGCAATTTCTTCTGAGAACACCCTTCTTTTTTTGGCTGGAATGGCCATTTTATGAGATAAAAGTAAGAATTTTTGTCTAAAACAGATTCTGTTCCATGGGGCAAAACAAACAGAGCTATCATAACACTTTAAATAGTAATCAAATATGTTTTTCTGTTTGCATTCAAAAGGGTGGAAAGGTAACTTGACAAGATGAAAGAAGGAACCAGATTTGTGTACCCCCCCCTTCCCCAGTAACAGGTATAGAGTTTTAGAAAAGACTTCAAGGCAAAAAGAAAAAAGCATAGAATATACTGTTATGGCGTTATTTTTGTCTTTCATTTTTATGACAACTTATTTGTACTTAAAGGAATCTTTCCAAAGAGTTAAGAAGCATCATTAAATAAAGACTGTGAAATGTGCAATATGGCTTATTTATTTAAATGTTAATTGGTCCAACGAACACTTCTAATTAGCTCTATATTTGCTTAGCAAAAAGTTTTACAAATTCCAATTGTGAAAAGCAGCTATTTTGAGCTGGTAAGCATGTTGCAGAATCAGCTATGATTTTTCTATAGTTCTCAGCCCTTGAAGGCACAATTTAATTTTTCATGTATGCATACTAGCAACGGTAAACACTTGCGAGTGTAAAGAACCTTCTTTAATTAGCTGCACAACAATTAAAGGATTCACAAACTAAATTGAACCCTGTCTCTGTGCTTACTAGCTGAATTCTACCACCTGTCACAACAGCACTTTGTTCAATCTGTTATGCAAAATCATTATAGCAATATAGCTGAGGAAAAAAAAAGAGAAAACAGCAATTATTTCTTCCTTTTCTCTTGAATGGGTTATTTTGGGTTATACTGATGTCAGGTTCATTGAAGCTAACCTTTTGAAATCTGTAACAGCATAATACTTATATGGCAGGCTTAGAATAGCTAGAAGAATATTTTGTTTTACCCTTTTAAGAGCAAGTGAGGCACATCCTGAAAGTACGGTACTTTCTCTGATCATTTGGAGGATAAAAACCCCACCAAAACTGTGCTAACTCCTGCAGCAGCCTGTTACTGCTCTTTGTCAGACTTAAAAAATGACCACCATTTAACAGTACAACCTATTCTTTTATTATTAAAGCTCATAAGCCAATATGAAAACTAGTTTTAACCCTCCTGGTTTCCTAGAGCAGGAAGAGCTGCACTTTTAGCTCACCTCTTCTGGCTTCTGACATTTGCCATTATTCTTCAGCTCTTGAAAATATAACAAGACATAAATATAAATATAAAACTTGAAAATACTGTGCTCACTTTATTTTTCCTTCAAGAAGCAGTGGTTGAAAAAGAAGAAGTTTGTATCTTTACAGAAGAGCCTCACCTCTCATTTTGATTGCACCCCTTCTGCCAAGGCAGCCCAAAGGTCAGGTGCACAAACACATGGGGAGTCCTGAATTTCACCCCAGTTATAGGAGTCAGGCTCCCACTGCTTCTGGAGACCTGGCTTGGGGCACACCAAACTTCAGGCATCATTTAACCCATTCTGCTTCTTGGCAAGGCAGAAACCCCGTTACCCCCTGCCCCCCCCTTCCCATTGATTTTGTGTTGAATAGAATTGGAGGGCACAGGTAGAAGGGGAAACTCGTTTGCAGCAGCGTGAAAGGCCAGCTGAGGGAGGAGGTCTGGCTGCTGGGGAGAAGGTGTGCGTGGGGCAAGAAGGGTGAGGGCCCACAGCAGTGCCTTGGGTTACCTGCCCAGCTGCTCCTTCCTCCAGCTTTTTGCAGGGAGTGATGAGCTGCACCTCACTGCTCTGACACGGGCTTCTGGGGCTGCTTAAAACTCCCAGTGAAACCAGCAGCGGGTTTTCGCTGTGTAAGGAGTATGAGGCTGCATTTAGAGAGGAGACCTGTTTACATTTCTCTTTATTCTGCTGTGACAGCTGACAGGAATGTGCGCAGTGCTGCCAGCTTTCATGCAGGAGAGGCACAGGTACGTTTTGTGCGTACGCTCACCAGAGCTGAGGAGCTGAAAGTGAAGCTGCCTGCTGACAGTTTCCTGAAATCATATCAATAACATATTGTTAGCTCTTGTGATTGAAGCTAAAAGAGTCTGCTGTTGGATAAAGGATACATGATATGGTCATCTCATAAGCTAGGGATATAAATGAATAACTCTGCTCATTCACAGTACTTACGTTTTTTACAGTATAATTTTTATACCATTGTCATTTTACAATATTTTCGGAAAACACAGAAAGAGAACAAAGAAGTTGTTTAATAACACAGTGAGTGTGGTTTTTTTCCTAAAAAAGTCACTAGGAAAATAAAAGTCAACAACCAAAAAATTGAGAAAAGACTTTTTTTTTTGTGACTTTTTAAAAAAAAAAAAGAAGAGAAAAGGAAAGGAAACTGCAAGGAAGCCTGATACTTTGATTAAACATTACTTAAATCCTTAGATAATTTTGCACTGAAGTATGAGAAGCCACAATTTGCTGTATACATCTACTTCTTGCTTACTCACATCACACAGGAATAGTTGGTCTATTCTGAAGTAGAAAACTAAGGAGATGAAAATCCTTTTAATTAGAAGGAGAGATATAACAATCTCTATATTCATATGAGTAGGCACAGGGTGCTGGAAATCAGAAACATGAGAGAGTTTCTGCTTGGGCAAAGAAACAACATAATTCCCCGAGCTGGGATTTGGTGTGGGAACTCAATGCCCTCAGCTTTGGGGCATTTGATGTTCAGTCCTGTATGATGGGGAACCCTCTGATGTCCTATTGCAAGTAGTGGGAGCCCACGCACTGCCTCCCATGGCCAGGTCCTTGAAACTGAACCACCAAGTCTTTCCCCTCCTTTTCCCTGCATTTTTATTTTGTTGGAGTTGTCTGGATTCACACAGGTTTGCAGCATAATTTAACATGGACTGAAGTTTTAGAGCTGGAGAAAGCGACTGCAGACTGCTCATTTGCACAGACTACTCTAGAAGCTTGAACTAGTTTCACTGGGAGTTCCTTATGTTTATTTGCATGTTGCATTAAAAACTCTTGCAGTAAAGCACTCTCTGTTAGTCGCTCGTCCTTCTGGTAACACTGTAGGTGCTCCCAGCCTGCCACAGGACTGAAGCCTCTCAGGATCCTGTCAGTCACTCAGAGGAGTTTGGTCAGAGCTGTACACGGCCAGAGCTGGCTGCTAAGGATATATTACACTTAGCAGAGTCCATCTCCCACCTGACTTTGTAACAGTAATTGAGCCTGCCAGGGTTTGTCATCCTGTGATTGCATTTATCAGACTTTCTTTGTCAGCTTTGTTGCCACTCTCCTATCACCACGATAGGTTGGCTTATTCAGCCAAGGGCCTGGAATGTTGCAATTAACATCAAAATTATTTAAAGGATTTTTATCCTGCAGATAGCTTTGAAATATGTTATTGTATTTTTATGGCATTCCTCCTCCCTGCTATTCATCTATCTGCTATGTGCCTGCCAAGTTTTCAGTGCCCTTTTTATTAATGATCAAAGCTATTGTGCCCCGATAAAACAGGGGTGCCCAAACAGCAGTCGGTGCTCTGCTTGTTGGGATCTTGAAGGTCATGATGCTGTTGCACTTTAAATATATGTTCTGTTTTACCATAATCAGTGCTCACATCTCGGCTTCCTTCGGTATGTGCACTATGTAGCCATTCCCTTTCCTGTACCTGATCCTGCAGTGCACAGGGAGGAGGAGATTCTCTGTTCCCTTCACAGGCTGTACCTCTCGGCATCCGAGAGCAATGGCAAAGATGGGGCCCTTTTTTCTGGTCACTTGTGTTAACGTAAGCTTTATTTCCTTGGCATAATTGCAGAACTGTTACAACTGTTTTGCACCATTGTTCAGAGGAAAAGGCAGGGTTATTGTGAGGCAGAACAATCTCATTCCAACAGGTAGAGAGAATTTTAAAAGCAAGTGGGAAAATACAGGGAAATACCCCTAATCATTTAGTATAGGTGTTCCTGTTTGGGGTTGTTTTCTTCCATCTAAAAGAGCAATGTGATTAGCAGCACTGGGCATAGATTTTTCTTTTTTTTTTTTTTTTTGCTTCTCTGAAATGAAATCTAAAAAAGAGTGTGTTTTCTGAAGATTTTCTGACCTTGGGGTTGGTCCAATTGTAGCGTAAGTTGAAGAATCAACTGAGGGTGACTGAGCTGTGCAGTGACTGGTAACCACACCCTGGTAAATCTGAGCCACTTGTCTCAGTGGGAAAGCAGTTTAGGAGGTATGAGGTGGTCTTAGAGTCACCAGCTCTGCTCTTGTGTTCCTGACAGTGATCAATTAATAAATAAAGTTAAATGACAACAGCTGTAATATATCAGTAAGAGTACGTGCAGACCAGAACACCAAAGGATAAAAGAGATTTGTGTTTTCTAGTGTTTCATTTTTCTTGAGTGATAATGAAGTACATTTTTAGTATCCTTAGTCTAATTTTGTGTTGTGTTTCCTCATCTGTCTTTTTCCACTTAATTCTGCAAGGAGTTTCTACTTCTTGCGAGACCACAATCACAAAACAAGGAGCATTCTGAGCAATGTTTGCTTTATTTTTCCTGCATCCCAACATCCCTATCAGTTTCAACTGCATCTTTTACTCCATTTCATACCACTGAAACTGAGGCTTTCTCAACATTATCTTTTTTATCCTGGAATTTAGTATTAAAAGTAACTCACTGAAGCCACTTGTATCTAAGAATCATTATGATCATTATGTATATTCTTTTTGTCACCAAGTCCATGTATTATATGGAGAGGAAAAATAAATCAGTTGAGTTGAGGAAAGAGAGGAGAGACAACAGAAACTGAAGGTAAAAGGGTTTAAGATCCAAGAATCTCAGTTATTAAAAACCAAAATAAGAATCTGTAATATTTTAACCAAAAAGTTTTATGCTGACAGGTTTGTCATGAGATAAAAACCTCAGTCTTTTCAGCAGTCAATTATGTTTGCTAAAAGAAAGCTATCTGGCATACTGGACTAAGCAATGGGAGTCAAGAGTTCTGGACTCTGTCCCTGGCTTCTTTACAGAGGATGAGCCATCTATTTAAGTCAAGATACATGGCAAGCTTTTTTCCTAGATGAGATGTGGAAATGATCCGTTAGGGATACTTATTTCTACAGTGCTGAAATTCTGAAAAACTTGGTCCCTTTCTGGCCTTTGGGAGCATTGAAATTGGGCAAGTTACTTCTGAGTTTCTACCTGATTCCATTTGTGTTGTATTAAGATGTTGGTTATTTGTGTGCCCATTGGAGAAATATTCAGAAAATGTCTAAGCCTTTTCTCTGATTGCATTGATCACAGTATGCTTTGATGATCTACAATGCTGGGGGCATTTAGAGAATACCATGTACGAGCTGGTGGAAGTAACTGCTGGGAATGTTGAATGCTGGGGGGGAAGGAGGAACTTAAATCTTTTCACATTTGCAGTGTGGCCCTTTATGCTTTTCATGGGGGGGACACTTCTTTTTGATGTTGGTTTCTCTTAAATACAGTGACCTTGAAGAATGGAATAATTTATCTTTTAGTTATCTCTATATTCTTTCCTCTGCTTTCTTCCCAGTTCAATATCACTGGAAGTAAAATAAATGCAGTTGTATTATACATGTATTTGAGAGTATGTACTGTCACATATGTTCTCTTTCATGTGCAACAGGTTATGCAAGGTTTAATGTATCAATTTTTCTTTTTTCTTAAAACATTTCCTTAGGCACGTAGTTTCTGTGTTGATGTCATCACAGGTAGCCCATATGCTTGGTGATGCATTGTTTTGTCTACAGTCTAACTCAATAGTATGCAATTTGGAGCAGCCTTAATTATCCTACAAACCATTTTGTGATAATGAAACCAAATATGGTGTAGACTTGGCTGACATCTCTGTGATATTATTTGGCACACCAAATATTTCTGTTTCAAATATAAATTGGCTACTGCTTTTTCAAAATATGCATCCTATTAATTAAATGTATACTTGAGACATCTTTCCCCCCACCCCGCCCCTCAAGCTGTTGTTAAGTATTCTCTTGTTCCCTGTTCTGTATGCAGATAGGGTTGGGTATGGACTCTCTGATTTAACAAAAAGTAGGCTAACCTTGTGGTCTTTAAGTCTTACAACTACAGTTGAGTGTGCAGTGTCTTTCCTTATAACTAGGTCTTTTGTTCCACTAGAGAAAATTATTTGTTAGAGAGCTTTTTTTTGTTTGAGAGTTTTTTTTTTTTTTTTTTAAAAGGTTTAACTGTAAGTCTTTACCTAATAGACCTGGGACTGCAGGGAGGTGGTTAATGTGAATTAAAGGATCTCTGTGACACAGGACTACAGGACAGAATTACGTTGTTGTTGTTGTTGTTGGCAATCCCACTCGTGCAATTTAATTTCTCATTTTGCATAAAGTTTAAGGAAATAATAATTGGACCATATACATCTTCTTGAAACTCTCTTTATTCAGGGATGTTCTGTTTATGCATTTTCACTGGTAAATGTGTGTCTTTGTCCCTTGAAATCCATCTATTTATTGCAGTGACACCTACTGCTGAGAGAGCTGATCCGCAACAGGATCGGTTACTGTTAAACTTGGCCAACAAGCAGTTCATGACTCAACCAGCAGATGTTTCTGTGGCTCAGGTCAAAGGGAACTTATGGACTCGGGTTTTTTTTCTTTGCTCCTAGCATTAAGTGCCAGGAAAGTCAACACTAGGTACAGACAGTTGACCTGACCAGTAGCAGGAGGAACTGAACTAGGGCCCTGAGGATCTGCAAAGACCAAAGCATTAGTCTGTTGAGCCACTGTGCTGGCTACAGTCCAACAGTTTCAGACAACTGACTATCTGATTGCATGCCTGGATTTTAGTAATGATTTTACATACTTATTTGATGATTTGTATCCAAGCTTATGCTTCTGACAGGTGCCCTTGTGAACAAAATCTCCCTGGGCTATCACATTTGAATATTTCAGTCAATCACTTTGATCTTTGGGACATATGTGCGTTTGACATTATATTTAGTTGTGCACAAAATCTAAGTCTAAGCCTTTGTGAAATGAAAATAAAATCATCAACCTAGCATTACAGTTTTGGATTTAAATTGTTTCAAACTATGCTTTGAGTTCTGTGGTCTTAACTCTTCTTGCTTGATCTCTTTGTAATTGGTTCAGAGGGCCTGATCCTCCTGTCCTCACCCAGCTCAAATGCTCTGCCTTGTATTTGGAACTTGCCTCTGTGAGGAATGCAGGATTAATAGGGTCAACATTATATTTCTTTTAATATTATATAATGGGTTAGAGTATTACAGACTTCCAGCGCACTGCGGTGTCCTCAGATAAGAATAGGAGATTCAGACCCCGTTTCATGCTCTAAAAATGACAAAAAATGAAATCATAAATATGCTTTGCAAAGTCTTCCAGGCATTTTATTATTTTATTTGTGCTGTGTGGTGGTAAAGTGGATCATTAAAAGCTTAATTTTAAGGTTTCTTCAATCTGATGTGGATGCCAGTTAGATTAATTAAAGTGAATGATCAGATAGGAGCTACAGGAGATTGATCAAATTGGAGAGGGTTTAATCAGTTGTATACATTCCAAATTACATGAAAATAACAAATTTACTTTTAAAAATGCTGTTTCTAAAGTAACAGCAGCTTTAGTTTAATGAAGTATTCCACAAATAAGACTCCAATTTGAATTTTTGGTATTGCTCTTATCTTTACTTTTATCATCAGGAGATCACTAGGAAAAATATAAAATAAAATAGAATGAGAATCAATGTTTATAACCTAAAAAATAATGATCCCAGATGCAACCAGTGCCTGGGAAAAAAAAAATCAGGATTTTTTTTTTAATCTGCTGAACTTTCAGTACCAATTATTTATCTTTCTCTTCTTTGGATATGACTTCTTAAGTATATGCAAGTGAAATAGAATAAATAAGAAGGAAAACAGATTTTGCTAAGTCATATGCAAAGAAGCAATAAATCAAACAGCTTGTCGGCATTCTTCTAATCTTTCTATTCTAATCTATGAGTGAGATTTATAAATGACCTCTCCTCTCCTCTCTGCTCATCTTCCTAGATTGTGATCACAAACAGTTCACAGTCCTCCACTCCATGGGTGCTACCAACCAAAGGCTGTTGTGGGGATTTATCTTCTACTGATCAGTTATCAGCCCCAAACGCTGCCCTAACTAGAAAGTACCCTACAGATGTAACAGGTATTTTAGAAAGGAAGTGTCTTCCCGGCCCGGAGTGAAAGCAGTAGAGCCTCAGCAAACAATTTTCTGTCTGCTAATGACTTTTGAAACTTCAAAATCCCTCTGCTAACCCTTCTTTAAGACATAAAAACTGTTGTGGAATGAGTTGGCTCTGTTGTTAGTAAAGGAGTACTTTGTTTTGGAATCAATAAGCAGCTTGTTTAAATATCAGCGCTACAAAGCAGCTATAGTTTTGTCAAATGCCTTCCCGGCTCCCCCCTGCGTGGTCCCACACGGCCGGGTGCTGGAAGATGGGTGTTCCTTCGAGGCTCCAGCCCCGACCCCGGGGATCCAGCTGGGACTGGAGGAGCTGCTCAGTGCAACGTCACCCAGGACGTTGTACACGCTGTGCTGGACTCGCGCTTCAACACGGCTTTTAGTTTTCAGAAGGCACATATGCTTGGTAGTAACTACAAAACTTAAAGGTGCTAAAGTGACTAATAGTAAAAGCAAATTACCAAGATGGCCTTAATAATACTAAAATAAAAACAAGTAGATAGGACACATTACCTGTCGGCCAGTGTTTTTTGTTGGGTTGGGGTGTTTTTGTTTGGGTTTTTTTTTTTGTTTGTTTGATTTTTTTGGTTAAAGACATTGTTACACTCCATAAACCATACATTTCCTAATATAATTGTGTTATACCCCAGGACACCTACGTAAGCAAAAAAAACCCAAACAAAGGAAAACTCCTATGAACTTGATGCAAGTACCCTATTTTACATAAGTAAAATGAATATAGAATCTGGCCTAATGTTTATTTCATTTTATCAGATTGGATAATGCTGTCCTGGTGGCATTAAATATAGCTGATCTCTTGCCTCCCCTTCCATGCACACATGTTTTTGTTAAAATATAACTATTTACATCTATGTCTCTGAGTATTGCCTACAAATCAGTCAAAGAAGAATAGGTCATCTATCCTGCCCTACTGTTTATGTATTAATCATCTGGCAAATAAACCGCTCAGTATCCTACCCACCTCAGTAATATTTGTGATGTAATTTGTTTGGATGCCCAAATGTCACCAGCGTTGATTGTAAGAGATGAAAAAAATGTACTTGCTCAGCACACCAAGCTCTGGGCTAAAATGTAAGCATGAAATCTCTGGTTTATTTTTGTAATAATGTTTACAGCTGTTTAATGACCCTGAAAGGGTTCAGTAGTCTGGTGTTCTGTATTTCTTAACAGGAGTGTATTATGCTTATAACAGCCCTAGTTCAACTGTTTCAGCTACAACAATAAGAACAATATTTAATAAAAATTCAATATATATTCTGAAGGTTCTCAGCAATACCTGTTTACGAGTTGCTAAGAACTGAAGTAGTCTGTATTGGAGTATTTAGAATTTGTCAATGGACCACAAGATAATGTAGATATATGTGAATTTTTCTAGCTGGAAAGATAAATACCAGGTCTATATTCTGAAAGCATAAGTAACAGTGTGTGTAGCTCTAACTGCTTAGAGGATCAGGGCCAGAGCGAGCTTGTCGTTTAAACACGTGAGCTTGTAAAGCATTACTTTGCTTACTGAACTGTAAATCTTTTAACTAACCTAATCTAAGCTATAATAACAGCACAACAGTGGTTTTAAAATGACTGTTTTCTCTACAGCAGTGAAGAGGGAAAAGCTTTAGTGTGTGTGTCCAGCAGGAATGAACAGGTGTAAATAAGAGCTGAATTTGGTCCATCTGTTTCCAAAGATAACAGGTGTGTGTCTGCACATATGTGTCTGTATACAGATATATGTGTGTATGCATATGCTTACATGTGTGTGTAGGCATAGATTTATCTTTAAACTCTGTCATTCTGTTTGCCATATTTTTTTTCCCTCTGTTTCCAGCAAGAGGAAGCTGAGCTTCTCGTATTACATTAATGTAGTTGTGATGACAGGCATTTCTGGTGTCATAATTGGTTTTAAATTCCAGTAATCCATTTCAAATAGTTAAATAAAATCTGTGTATTCAATTGAAATGGCTAAAGTCAGAACTTTCGTTATTGATATCACAGGAAATAGTCTTGAGGGCAAAAATGTGAGTGAAATGAAAATAACTATTAGTATCATCAAAGGGACTTGAATGTCTCACTGTACCTTCGTGTAGGAGATGAGAGAGTATTTTTATAATATAGGTATCCCGTTGTGAATTTCATAAGCTGAGTGCCCTCCTCACAGGGACGGGAAACCACACACCCCAGCTCGGTGATGGTGGGTGTGGTGGTCCCTGAGGGTGCTCCTGCCCTGCCCTGAGCAGCGTGAACCAACTGGGTTGCAGCCTGTGTGTGTAGCAGGGTGAGGTCAGGACTTTTTGGCCAGAGCAACTCACTTGGGTGAGAGCTGAGGGTTTGTTTAGGTTAGGAAGGGCAGCCTGTAACAAGTCCTGAGACCAACATGCTCCGTACGGTGCCATGTCTTGAGGGACACTGTCTTTAGAAAACATTTGAAATAATTAAAGGTCAGAAATTTACTACATAAACTTCAACAAACATATTTTGAATTTCTTAACGATCTCAAATTTGATTTGCAGTTCATTTTGTAAACATTTGTTAACTACCGAGAACACTGTGCTTCTGTTCCCAGTGCGACCGATGGCAAAACATTCTGTGCTTTCCTTATAGGAAAGATCAGAATCATGAAAATAATGTAATAGACTATATATTTAAAAATTGGAAGCTAGATATTTTTCCTACTGTGGAGCATAACAGCAGCACTTTTAAATGGACATTTCCAGATTTTTTTTATTTTTGGGCAAACAAGAAGGGCAAGTCATAATGAAGTAAGATGTTGTGCAAAAGTATTTATTTTGTCAAAATTACAAAGATTACAAATCTGTTGAAAGCTAAATTTCTAAAGTGAAAAAGTGAAAATTTCCTAAAGTTAAAGTGAAGTCCATTCAGGTGGTGGTTTTTTTGGTTGTTGTTGTTTGTTTGTTTTCTTTTTTCGGTTGTTTTTTGTTTGTTTGGTTTTTTGTTTTGGTTTGGTTTTTTGTATTTTTTTAGTATTTGGTTGTTGGGGCAGAATGGATACAGTAAAATGGCACTTCAGGCCAATCTGAGGAGGATGGTTGTGTCTGTAGGGAAGTCCATGGGGAGGCAGAAGGACTGCAGGCTGTGGGCACGTCTGTGATGCAGAAGCACCCTTGCTCCTCCTGGGTGTTGTGGAGAACAGCCAGGGAGCAGTCATAGCCCATGGGGAGAGGCTGTGCAATGACTACCTTGGCACCAAGGTGGGTACCATGAACTGCAGGAGACTCACTGGGGAATGAAAGCTCCTTGCCCCACCTGGAGTAACCCTGTCTGGTCATATATCTAGACAGGGATGATGGATAAAGAGGGGGAGAATGAAATTGCTAATTCTTTTTAAAAGAAATTAGGCAAATTAGATTGAGTTATCTAATTCATAGTGGAATAATGGATGAGAATGAGTTTTGTTCCTGTCTTTCATGTGGATACAAGATGAGATTTTGGTAGGTTTTGCTGTGAAGGGCCTGAAGAGTACCAAGAGTGATTTACATGAGAGCTGAACAGCAGCAGGTTCCCTGTGTTCAGAAATGCGGTAACTTGGCATTGCAGGAGGGGAAATTTCACTCTAAATGCCATGGTTATACTTTGCAATGAAACTGGGTTGGAGTGAGGAAAAGAGGAGACAATTCAGAGCCAGAGGCAGGAACGGTATTACAAGAAGCTGGGGCAGGTGAGGGTGGGAATGCAGTTTAAGGGAAGAACTGTAGTGTTTGAGATTGTGGTAACTGGATCCCAGAAACTGCACAGCTGATGGGAGTAGGCGGCATTCAGAGCTGGTTATTGCTCACGAAGCAGAGGCTTTGCTGACCTTTCTGCATATTTAATTAAAAATATATATAATTTCCCATGCCAAAAGATCAATGTGTGTGGTTCAGGCTCCCCTGACTTGGTCAAAAATATTAGTCTTTAAATGAAAAATTATGGATTTGGTATTCCTTCAGATTTTTTTTAATTTTTTTTTTTACTCATTCTATCTACATTCTACATTATATGTGTCTGTATGTTTTTGAAAGACAGAAAATAGAAAAAAGAAAAAATGGAAGAAATTATCATATCCCAGCTACAACTGCTGTTTTTACTTTATTAAAGTTATCTTTGAAAAAGAGGCACTGAATAACTAAAATCTCAACCATAACACCCCACCCCAATCCAAATAACCATACATTTGAACTGATGCTTAGGGTTAAACATCAGAATTAATAAATTCCACTGGGATCTGTCAGCATTTGCGAACTTCGATAGAGCATAAAATGCTAGAATTAACTACCCAAACCTTTCTGAGCATGTAAAGGCACCACAGTTCCTACTGAGATCAACTGAAAAAATGAAATGCAGACTGCATTTTTCAAGCTGTTTTAGAATAATGACAATTCACAAAGACTTTTCTAGACCCTCTTCAATGTATGTATGTGTCTGCACATGCTATGCATTTCTTGAATTTTTGTGTTCTTGTTTGCCAACATGCCTTGTTTAAGCATGGTGGGGAGAAATAACACCCGTGGTATGTGGAATCCAGATAGAAAGTAGATTCTCATTTGGGATTTTTTCTTGTGTTGCTTTTTGGGAGGTTATTTGTTGTTTTTTTTTTTTTTTTTTTTTTTAAGAAATGCGTAGGCGGACACTCAAAATCTCAGTCAACTTTGGGCAATGACAGACCTAAGCACGACAACTCTTAAGTTGCTTAGTTAATCCTTTTGAATGTGAAATTTGCTTTGTTCTGAAAGTTAAGCAAATTTTCAAAAAATTAAAGAAAAAAGAGTGTTCGTGTGTACTCACATTTTGAATGATTGTGGTCTGATGCACAGAAAACTTGCATAGCAACTAAGAATTTTCTTTGTTTGCTACATGGCCTTGGGTGAACACCTGGCTTGATTATGCTTCCCTACCTTTGGAAATCAGACACTGCAAGCTAAACTTAAGTGTGATCCTTTTCTATACTTGCTCTCTTTCATATTTTTATAGATAATAACATTGACAGTATGTCCCCAGCAGGAGACCTGAATCTGTTAAATTTTGAAAAAGATCTGCTTTATATCTGAGCAAAATTGTGTAGCTCATATTCATCTTTAATACACGTGAATATACACTTGCCTCTGCTTACAAGATCTACATTGTGTCACAACTTCAGTCATCCTGTCAGGACCAAATAGGTCTCTCAAAGACCTCCCATGCCTTTTTTTTTTTTAGACCCCTGGTCCTGCAAATACTTAATCATGAGTGGAAATTTGCTTTCAAGAGTCACTCTTTGAAGTCTTCTGGACTACTCCCACGAGCACAATTACATGCAAAAATTACATTTTAAGTATGTGCCAGATTTGGACGTTGAATTGTCTATCAAGTGGCCACTATGAAGCTGTGTGAGGAATGGTGTCCACCTGGAGTGTGCCTGTAGCCTTTGCAGAAGGAGTGGTGAATAAATGCTTTTGGCTTAAGACAGACAGAAGGTTGACCAAATTAATTTTTTAATAACATATAGATTTCAGTGGGTTTGTGAGTGAATTAAGTGTCAAATCACGCCACTGAGCAACAAAAATCTTAACTGTGTTCTAATGTAACCCTATAGCATCGTATAGTTTGAGAGTTAGTTATGTGAAAATTTATATTTTAAACAGAATTTTATTGATACTTTATATCTGTATGGAGTAGAGAAGTGGCAAGGATAGATTATTGTGAACAATTATGCAGACCGGAACAGAGCACTTGTGTTTAGCAAACAGCTTTGAATTCTAATTTACTGCAATATACATAGTGTAGGTACCATTTGTAGTCATTACTGTGTATTAGTAAAGTTATTAAAATTCTTAAACTTGTTGAGGCTTTCCACAACACCTTCACCAGATTTTAATTGGTTTTATCTAGTTCTATTAAGAGAGCTCTTTAAGACAAATCAAAGTGTCTTAAATCACATGTCTTACCCACTGAAGGACAGAGATATTCCTTCTATAATCTGGCAAGTTTTCCTAAGAACAGAAATCAGAAGGTTCTCAACAACGAATTAAAAGACTTGGCAGAAGATAATTTATGTGCTTTTTGATGGGCTCAGTTTCAAAATGACAAAATAACAATGTTTTGTAACAGAAGGGTTAAATCTTAATCTCAGAGGTTTACAAAGCTGCTAGTCGCAGTCTCCTTAAAATTTAATATACCTCGTTAATGCTTACTTGCAAACACTGAAGGATTTTTATGATTATAATCATGTGTTACAGCACCTAGTACTGTTTCTAAGCAGCATACTAATCAGCTTAATGAGATATTACTGCACTTTTTGTTGACTAAAGCAAAATCCCTTTTATTGTTCTAAAGCTTGTCCTTTATTTTTTCCCAAAACATTATCTTGTTTTATTGTACACCAGTAAATATCATACCATCAGTTTTTTGTCAAATCATAAAACTATCTTTCTCATTGTAGAATGTGTAATATATTGAATATGGTTAATGGAACCGAAAGTTACAAATGGATTTCTATGTTGGTTTTTTTTTTTGCTGGCTTTTCTAATGAAAATGGGAAAGATGCATAAGATTTCTTTTTCTATAGATTTAGAAATGCAGACAGGTGCAGTTTCAAGAAAAAGGATGAGGGAGGTGGTAAAAACCTTTGCCCCTTCTGTAATAATTAGGTTTTGAAATTGTAGCATATTTAAAAACAGTAATTAATAGTTCTTGGTAAACATGCAGAATGATGAAAGTACATGTATGATCAAAATTGTGTAGCACAGTTGGCATTTAATACACTTTTAATTGTTTTTACACTAATTCCTTTGCATTATTATGAATAGGTGAAACATAAAATGCAAATTGTACGTCAGTGATTCAATGCTTGTAACTCTTTCACAGTCTGAATCTAAAATATCTTCTGATTTTCAGAGATGGAAGAAGCTAGTTTGTGCCTTGGTGTTTCTTCAGCTGTGCCAGAAGCTGACGCCCATCTCAACAGCACCATACTCAATGGGCAATATTCAATGAGTCAGAAGCTGCACCAGATCACTTCCCAACTCAGCCATGCCTTCCCAGAGCTCCAGAACAGGCAGAATCCAGAGGAGAAGGCATCAGTGCCGCTAGAAGACAAAGGCCACATGTCCATAGCAAACCAGCCCATCAGCAGTCAGATGGCCCTGTTGGCAAACCAGCTCAATAGAGAGGTGGATACCAGTTTGAATGGGCGTGTGGATCTGCAGCAGTTCTTAAATGGACAGAACCTCGGGATTATGTCTCAGATGAGCGACATAGAGGATGATGCCAGGAAAAACAGAAAGTACCCGTGTCCCCTCTGTGGGAAACGCTTCCGATTTAACAGCATCCTGTCACTACACATGCGAACTCATACTGGAGAGAAACCATTTAAGTGTCCCTACTGTGACCACAGAGCAGCTCAAAAAGGCAACCTGAAGATACACCTGCGTACTCATAAGCTTGGAAACCTCGGCAAAGGTCGTGGAAGAGTCCGAGAAGAAAACAGACTTTTACATGAGCTGGAGGAGAGAGCAATTCTTCGGGACAAACAGATGAAGAGCAGCCTCTTGCAGCCACGACCTGATGTGAAGGCACAGCAGCACACCCAGCCAATGCCGCTCGCAAACTGTAACTTGTCTGTGCCACCTAATCACAGCACACCTGATATTTCAAACCCTGTGCCCTCTCCAAAGCCAGTCAGTGTGCAGGAAGAAGTTGTCGCTCAAACAGCTGGGTTCAGATGCACATTTTGCAAAGGCAAGTTTAAGAAGAGAGAAGAGTTGGACAGGCACATAAGGATCCTGCACAAGCCTTACAAGTGCACCCTGTGTGACTTTGCCGCCTCACAGGAGGAGGAGCTGATCAGCCACGTGGAGAAGGCTCACATAACTGCAGAGTCAGCACAGGGCCAGGGCTCCAACGGGAATGGGGAGCAATCCACCAATGAGTTTCGCTGTGAGGTGTGTGGCCAAGTGTTTAGCCAAGCCTGGTTCCTAAAAGGCCACATGAGAAAGCACAAGGATTCCTTTGAACACTGCTGTCAGATCTGCGGGAGGCGATTCAAAGAGCCTTGGTTTCTTAAAAATCACATGAAAGTTCACCTGAATAAGTTATCTGTAAAGAACAAATCTCCTAATGATCCCGAAGTACCTGTCTCCATCAGCAGCATGTCCCAGGAAGCTCATGCAAACTTGTATTCAAGATACCTGTCATGTTTGCAGAGTGGGTTTCTTCCTCCTGACAAAGCAAGTTTAAGTGAACAAAATCAAATCTATAACAAAGGAGACATGCCCATGAAAGAGAAAGAAGTCTTGGGGAAGCTCCTTTCACCCATTTCTGGCATTGGCCACAGTATTGCTGAAGGGGATAAACATTCTTTATTGGGCTGTCTCAATCTGGTGCCTCCTCTGAAATCCAGCTGTATAGAAAGGTTACAAGCTGCCGCCAAAGCAGCAGAGATGGATCCAGTAAACAGCTATCAGGCCTGGCAGCTTATGGCAAGGGGAATGGCCATGGAACATGGCTTTTTGTCTAAAGAGCAGCAGATACAGCGCAGCCACGAAGACACTTTGGCAAATGCTGGAGTTATGTTTGATAAGGAGAAGCGGGAGTATGTGTTAGTAGGAGCAGATGGCTCTAAGCAGAAAATGCCTGCTGATTTGGTTCACAGCACTAAAATGGGCAATCAGAGAGACTTGCCAAACAAACTAGACCCTTTAGAAGGCAGTAGAGATTTTTTGTCACATGGTATGAACCAGGGACTCGATTACAACTTACAAAGTCATGGAAACGTAAAAGAAAAGCCAACTGAATGCCCAGACTGCGGAAGGGTTTTTAGAACATACCACCAAGTGGTCGTTCACTCCAGGGTCCACAAAAGAGACAGGAAAGGAGAAGATGAAATAATTCAAGGTAGTCTCGATGAGCGACGTGGGTCTGGAAGTGATCAAGAGTCTCAGTCTGTCAGCAGGTCGACAACACCAGGGTCCTCTAACATTACTGAAGAAAGCGGAGTAGGTGGGGGTCTCTCGCAGACGGGGAGTGCCCAGGAGGACAGCCCACATCCTTCCTCACCCTCCTCTTCAGGTATGATAACTTCTCCTTCCCTCTCTGCACTGAAAGCTTCATGGCTATATTTGAAATCACAGCAGCAAAGGAGTTTATGCGTTCTCTTGTTAGGTCGTTTCCTAGCAGTCCGCGGGGACATGGTGTTATTTGCCAGAACATCTGTGTTTGGGTTCCCGCAATGCCTTCGAGGTTAATTCTCGGCTCACCCTTTTCCCTCTCTAAGGGCAGGTTTCCCAGCCTTTCAGCTGTCACCTCTGCCATCCCACCGGCAGCAGCGTGCAGGATCTGTACAGCAACCAATGGCCATGTCACTTCCAGGGCCTCTCTCTCCAGGTTTTGGAAGGTGTTTTTTGTCTCCTCCTCTATTCACAGTGTCTCTCTTGCAGATCTTTCCGCGTCCTCCATGTAAGAGGGTGAGGAAAGATGCCTTTGAGCTGTAGTTAATAAACAGTGTGTTGGCTAACCTCTCTTACTGCCCTTATTCTGACAACCATGTCACTTGCTTAGCTGAGATATGTCCTTGTACCTGGCCACTGGACTGATTAAAAAGAGATTCAGAAATACAAATGACTAACCTTTTGACAATCTTTTAACTTATGTGCAGATTTTAACATGTATGAAGCCTTCTGCTTAATTCACATCTATTTGAAAGTACAAGAAAAATAGAAATTGGACTGAAACATTTTAATTGCATTGTATGTCATGTTAACTTGCTGTGTATAAATAGCAAAGCAGATAATATTTCATTGGAGATGTCTATAAAATATTGAGCTTCCTGGTACAATTTTTAAAGTTACTAGCCTATGACTGCTGAAATAAAATCTCCAAGTAATAACAGGTAAGATTTCTGGCCTCATGTATATT